>JAOTQJ010159550.1:5404-55061 GCA_025642045.1 Solanum sejunctum | reverse complement strand
AGCATTTAGGCCTTTCCACTCCCTCATCACCTCTTTTACCCCTTTTACGCTTATAAGGACACTTATTTATTGTATGAAAAAACTCCAAACAATCATAACAAGCATTAGTACCTTACAAGCATCAGCCATCATGTCCTCTACAACATGTTAGGAACCTAGAATAAGGCACCACACCACTTCTATATCTCTACTTGGAACTTACCCTCAACATGGGCCCTCTTGGCCTCACTACCCCTTACCCCACCACTAGAAGTCTCAAGAGTACCCACTTGTTGATTGAGCTGAGTTGCCAATATTGTCACTACTTTAGCCTTTAACCATAGAGCATTACGAACCTTTGCATTCGACATATCACCATCTTGAGTTGTTTGAGAAATATCCTGAAATGTAACAGTTAGGCATGACATAACTCTGTCACATGACATAGATCATGAAAAAGTGACATATTTCCTAAAACGTCTCATAGCCTCTTACTCAAAGTTGTGGTGCAAAACATAACCATAAATCACACTCTTATTGATACAGTGTGTTAGGATCTGAGGATCTAGAAACCTAGTGATTTTATATACAAGTTTGTCACGACCCAAAATAGGGCCTAAACATGACACAGTGAATGGGGCGCTCGAAGGGTCCCCAAATAAGCCTCTTAACTTATCATTATACATCATTGGTCATGGAAGTATTTAAATGACATATAGGAGTAGAAAGAGGAGCAATATGATTAAGTGAAAAGCTTACATAACATCATAATATAGAGATAAAGGAGTATAGGCTCATATCATAGCTATATAGCGTGTCCAATAACATCTCTATTACATAGATAAGAGTGGAAGCCAAGACAAAGCAACTGGGCTCACCCTTATAGTCAAATAGAAAATAAAGAAGAGTGTCTCAATACATAATAAGAGAAACACATACTAAGGTCCCCGAAGTGGAGGACTCACCAACTAGCTTGAGTAGTACCAAACTAGCCACGTGAAGGAGGAGGATGATCAACTTGGGCTCCGATCCCTGAATGGTGATATCCTGTGGGCAAGAGTATGCATTAGTATGTTTGAATGTGCTAAGTATGTAGGATGAAATGCAACAAGAGATAGGCATCATAATCAAGATGCACAACAATAGGCAATAGTCATCATATAATAATATGATATATATGATAAATGCTTAAGTAAAATATTCTTAAGTAACCATGCTTATATAGGATATCATATGTGTAGAAAAGACCAAGCAAGATTTCCGAAATACAAATCCCTTGGTTGGTTGATGATGATCTCATCCCATCACCCTTGTGGTGATCTACAAACCCCTCACGTGGTTGATGATAATCTCACCCTATCATCCTGGTGGTGAAGTACAAATGCCTCACATGGTTGCTGATAGTCTCACCTTATCACCCTGGCGGTGAAGTACAAAGGCCTCACACAGTTGATGAGTACAAACCCCTATCTCAATTATCCAAGCTCTTAGTCCCCTTGAATTGGGCATGGTCTAATTCAAAATTTATATAAAATATATCATTTACATAATCTCTTTTCATTATCATAATATCAACCATATCATATCTCATGTTTTGGACCTTCAATTCTTCAAGAAATCATAACCGGATATTTTATCAAACACTTGGCGGGAGTGAAATGGTAGTATAAAATGATGAAATATAGAGATGAAATCATGCCAGAAATGCTATTGTAAAACCATTAGTCAACACCTTGCAACATCCCCAAGCAATATACATCAAAAACCCTCACCAAATCTTACAAGAGATTGAAAATTTAAGCTCAAAACATAGCAAAACAGTTACAAATTTACATAGCTTTAACATACTTCATAGATATGTTCATATTAGTAAACCTAATTGTAAAATCAACTTTAAATCATGCAAATTGAGTAAAAAGGAGATTTGATCACCATGGGTGAAAGGAAATAATGGTTGAAACCCACATACCTTAGCTTTTTCAAAACTCTTGATGAAGATTGAAAATGGAGACTTGGATCTTGAAGGAAATCCTTAGATTCAAAAGAGGTGTAGGGGCTTGAATCTTGAGAGAAATATTAGTATAAGTGTTTGAGTGAGTATTAGGGAAATATTTAGGATGATATATGGGTGGAACTAAGTATACGTACTTTGATGTGTGGAAAGGCCTAGGAACAAGAACCCAAAACAAAAAAATGAGCAAAATAACACTGGGGCGTGTTGCACCCAAACACGAATTCGCCATTGGAAATTGCAACTTTGAAATTTCAGATTTTGCTATGGTTTCTCTAAAATTTGGGTTAGACTATTGACCACTCATTTTTTCCCCTTGAATAAGAATAGGAAGACGAATTTTCAAAATAATGAACAAATTTTTAGATATATAGAAATTACGATTCCAGAAACTTTCGAGGCATATCTTCGGGCATATTTTGGGGTCGTTTCAAGCTTAGGAAGAGAAGAATGGGGGAATCCAAGCCGACTAAGCTTGATGCTAGATTCCCAGGTACTAATGGTGGTCCATTCCAACAATGCCACAAATTCAAAGGCCAAGGGTCCTCTAATGCCTAAGGCCAAAGATTTGTTAATGGTCGAGTTCCTAACACTAAAGATCAATGTGGTAGTAGTGGCAAAATTGTTCCTAGGTGTGGTAAGAATCATGGTGGTAGATTCTACAAAGATATAGGAGCTTGCTATGGGTATGGCAAAATGGGCCACAAGGTTATGGATTGTCTAAACAAAGGTAGGCATGGTCGTCCTCAAGGATAAGGTACTCATGGTGACCAACGGTCACAAGATGGTCAACAAAGAGGTGCTCTATGTCATAATATGTTTTATGTACTTTAAGGGAGACAAGGGGTTGATGAAGTGCCTGATGTTGTCATTGATATGTTAAAGATCTACGATTTTGATGTGTCTGCATTATTGAATCTGAGTAACACTCTTTGTTTCATTACTCCACTCATTGCTAATAGACTTCATATATGTCCCAAATTATTATGTGAAACTTTTGAAGTGTCTACCCTCGTCGGTGAGTCTATTCTTGCTTGGAGGATCTGTAAGAGTTGTCCCATATCTATATTGTATTAAGTCATGCCTTATGATTTTGTTATACTAGACATGGTAGATTTTGATATCATTCTTGGGATGGATTGGTTGCATGCATATCATGGAACTATTTATTGTAGGACTCGTAAAGTTGGATTCTAGTTCCTTAATAAACCTATGCTTGAGTGCAAAGGTCTTGATTAGTGGTCAATGGTAGGCTCATCTCTTATATTTAAAGCTCAAAGATTATGTCACACCTGGGAGGGTACCCTTGGCATGGCTGAGACTCGGAGACTACCACTAGCTTTCGAGCGAACAACTTGGCCTCATCGTCACATCGTACTTAACAACGGAAGAAATAACTCAAATGAACATAATATCATTAATGAAAACTTACTCATAGTTTCAAAGGAATAAGTTTGAAATTTTACAATACTTTTAACAAAATCACTCAAACAATGTCTACGAAGCCTCTACTCAATAATCTAGACGGTGCCATGACAGGCTATAGACATCTCAAATCAATAACATACTTAATAAAAGTAAAAAGATAAAAAGGGGAGCTCACCAACTCTGAAGTGTATTGATCCGGGTCTCAGCGATGCACGGGCTGAAGTCCTCTATCACAAGTATCTACATCATGAAATTATACAGGACCAAATGGTCGTCAGTACATAGAATATACTAATAAGTCAATGACTCAAAAGCAAAGTTTTTAAATTACTTACCTCATCTCATCGACTCATACTCAACTCAGTAAATGCAAGTTGAAATAATTTCAATAGATATATATAGTAAAAAATAAATTCACTTTAAAACCTCATGCTCAATAAATGTTGCTTGGGTGTTTCTCTTAACCGACATACTTTCCATCACATATAATTAGATGATGGACAATGAATATGACATCATTGCCTCGCCCGTACTTAACTTGCCATGGATAAGGATGCGTCAACTCTACCTCAAGGATCCATAATGAATGTCCCTTGCGGGTTAACAGCCGCTAGAATGATCTATCCGACTATTCTATGCGGGCACATAGTTTTGTGGGTTAAGATAGAAGTATACTTGCTCACTGCATGGTGCTCGATACTTTTTCAAAGACTAAAACATACTCAACTCTGCTCAATCCTCAATCCTCAATCAATCAACTCAAACCCAACCTTATTTGGTTATCTCAACTCATCTGAAGTACTCATTAAACTATTAAATTAGTACAAGTAATCAACTCAACTCAACATTTATTTAATGCAAAATGTCAAACTCGACTAAACATGAATGGTCACTTTGATTCACTCAATTTAACTCATCATGCCATGTAAGTGAGTTTTTCATGATAACATAAGTGCTTAGGTTCCACATGCTTTCATGCTTAACAATACTCACGTTTCTTCTTTCATTAGATTAATCTTAGATTCAAACTCAACTCAATTTATGTGCAAAATATCATAAGGTCATTCTCATGCTCGCGCTCATCAACTATAATACTCTTAGTTCCATGTCATGCAAAGATTATGCAAGTTATAAATCCTTCATCTATTATGAAGAAAACAACAAGAAGTCTCTATTTAAAAATGCAACTTATAAATCATCAACTCATTTCCAAGTCCTAACTCAAGTAATTAAAGATAAGTGTGATTAGTGTTTACATTCAATCTTACGTATCCCATAACTCAAAAAATTATAATATTTACATAATAAAGTGATTAAGAGTAAGATTATACATGGTAAATATCATGTTATAAAAAATATAAAAATAGGAGCAACTTACAAGAGTAGAATAACCGATGAATTCAGACTTAACTCAAAAATGAATTGGACACGTCTAACTGGACTTGAAATTGATTTTTAACACTTAAAGTATATAAAATCAGCATAAATGTGATAGAAAATAGGAAGGAAATTATTTTGGAGGTGCTGAAAATGTTTAGATAGAAATGACTCTTATAGGCCAAAAAATCTGCAGACTGTTGTCCTTCACCCCAAAAGTGAAATTTTGCAGTTTCGCTCGCTTCGTCATTTTGAACAACCTTTCCTTCTGTGACATCTTCAATTTTTAATACAAACTTCACAAAATAAATGATTTATATACTTCCCTTTCTTAATATCCTCCTTACACTATTCCAACTTAAGTAGATGAAATTTCGAGGTTGTTATAATATCTCCCCCTTACGATCAGTCACTGTCAAATAAATCGAATATAAGTTAAGGCATGAATCTCCTTATGGACTCTAACAATCAATCATCCCTCTCCGCTCCTATCTTTGCTCTACCGGAAGTGTTGGAAGGGCTTGTGGTATATTGTGAGGCCTCAAGAATTGGCTTGGAGGTTTGTTTTGTTTCAAAATGGTAAGATGATAGCATATTCCTCAAGGCAATTTAAGGTGCATGAGAAGAATTATCCCATCCATGATCTTGAAATGGTGCTCGTTGTATTTGCTTTGATAATTTGGCATCACTACTTGTATGGGGTTCAGGTTGATGTGTGCTCACCCAAAGATCTTACCTTGAGAGAAATAAGGTGGTTAGAGCTCCTTAAAGATTATCATATGAGTATGCATTATCACCCCAGCAAAGATAATGTTGTGGCCAATGCTCTTAGTAGAGTATCTACGGGTAGTCTGTCTCATGTTGATGATAGTGGCAAAAATGTGGCTAGAGAGGTTCACCGTTTAGCTAGATTGGCGATTAGGTTGGACGAAGATGATAATGGTCATGTAGTTGTTGTTGATGGTTCTATATCTTTCGTGATTGAGAATGTAAAGGAAAAATAAGATCTTGACCCTGCCTTGCTAGAGTTGAAGGCCTTGGTGAGAGATGGTAAGGTGGAGGTTTTCTCGTAAGGGGGAGATGGTGCCCTTAGGTACCAAGATAGATTATGTGTGCCAAATGTGGATGACTTGAGAGAATTGATCTTGAAGGAGGCCAAAAATTCATCATATTCCATTTACCCCAGTTCTACAAAAAATGTGTAGAGACTTGAATGAAGTGTAATGGTGGGGTGGTATGAAGAGGGACATTGCTAAGTTTATATCAAGATGTCACAATTGCCAACAAGTGAAGGCCAAACATCAAATTCCAGGTGGTCTTGCCCAATATATAAAAATTCCTACTTGGAAACTACAAGGGATCAACATGAATTTTATGGTTTGGCTGCCTAAGACTAGGAAACATTTTGACTCCATTTGGGTTGTGGTGGATAGGATGACAAAGTCGGCTCACTTCCTATTGGTTAGAACCACTTATGGTCCTAAGAATTATGTCAAGTTGTATATATATGAGTTGGTTAGATTGAATAGTGTGTCCTTGTCTATCATTTTTTATCGTGGTGCTCAATTCACTTCTCACTTTTGTAGCTCCTTCCAAGAGGTATTGGTACTGAGGTTAAGCTTAGTATGGCTTTTCACGATCAAATGGATGGTCAAGCCAAGAGGACTATCCAAACTCTTGAGTATATGTTTAGGGCTTATGTTTTGGAGTTTAAGAGTAGTTGGGATAAATATCTTCCACTCATTGAGTTTGCTTACAACAATAACTACCACTCAATCATTGGTAAGGCTCCTTTTGAAGAACTTTATGGTAGGTGCTATAGATCGCCGATTGGGTGGTTTGAAGTGGGTGAGATGACTTTGATAGGTTCAGATTTTGTCATGGTGGCCGTGGAGAAGCTGAGATTGATAAGGAAGAGACTGAAAATAGCCCAAAGTAGACAAAAGCCCTACTCTGATGTGAGGAGGAAGATCTTGAGCTTAAGGTTGGTGATTTGGTTTACTTGAAAGTGTCACCCATGAAGGGTGTGGTCTGTTTTGGAAAGAAAGGAAAATTACTGCCAATATTTGTGGGTCCTTATAGACTTTTGAGGAGGATTGGTAAGGTTACATATGAGTTGGAGTTGGCTATGGAGATGAATATAGTTCACTGGGTCTTCTATTTATCCATGTTGAGAATGTGTGTGGGTGATCTAAGTGATATAGTGCCCTTGGATGCTGTGGATATTATAGAAAATTATTTGACCTATGAAGAGGTCCCGATATAGATTTTTGATATATACGTGAAGAGGTTAAGAAACAAAGATATAGCTTTTGTCATGAAAAGCCAAGGCATACATGAAAAAGCCAAGTCCCCTATATGATTTCAATTCTTAAGTTTCAGCCCTTATGTCATTTTGCATGCGTCATGTTTCATGGTAACAAGTTTATGGTAATTTTTAATACTTTTGTTGAGACATTTTAGAAATGATGTTTAAATGTATTTGTTGCATTCATGTCGGGATGAAATCTTCATGATTACTTCTCTTATGCACGTTTCTTTGACATTCGAGATGAATTTTCCCTAGGGGAGATATTGAAATGCCCAAAAATATGCTTCGAAATACCCATAATTGTAATTTTCATATATCTCAAAATTCATGCGTGATTTTAAAAATCTGACTCATATTCTTGATCAAGGGACAAAGTGGTTACCGTAGAAAAAAAATAAATTTTGTTATTTTTCAACTTCTAGAGAACATCTGTGCCTAGGCCACGACACGCCAAGGGCGCAGAGTAGTGTAATTTGTTCCTCGTGTTTGGTCCATGCTGCACACCAGATGCGCACTAGTACAAAATGTTCCTTAATTTATTGTGTTGACCAAGGGATTTGGGGTTATAGGCCCATGCCCACTTATGCGTGAAAATACCTATACTTAGCACTTTTTCAGCTCTATATCACTCAAAACCCTTAACAAAATATCTCCAAGACTTAACCAAATATCTCATTCCAAACTCAAGGATTTCAAACTTTACTTTTGAACTCAAGGATTCACTTCAAGCTCTAAGTTACCATTAATCTCATCTCATGGAAACCCAAGTTTGAGGTTTGTGGGTTTCATCCATTAGTCCTTTTACCCATTGAGCTCAATCTTCCTTTTTATGAAACTTGCATGTTTTCATGTGGTATCATCTATGAGTATCTCTTATTATGGATTATGAATATAAATTATGTAGGGTTTTATGAAATGACTGATCATACATAACTATATATTTTAAGCTTATAGCATGATTTGGTTTTGTCTATTGAGACTATGCATGTTTTGAGCTATGAAACTATGATCTATTTTGAGATTTGATGAAAGATTGCAAGGTTCCCTACATGAGGGTTTTACTATAAATTGGTGGGTTGATTTGCATGATATTTCTCATATTATATCTCTCTTGAATTGCATGATTTTGAACAAGCATTATAAACCCACCAAGTGTTTGACAAAATGTCATGACAAAAATTCTCAAGTTATTGGCGATCTATTACTTGATTTATAAGTCAAATGACTATTTGATGGTTAAGAGCTTTCAAGTATGTATTGGATTCATAAAAAATATCTATGATGTTGCAAGTATCAAGTTAAGCCCTATTTCAAGATTTTTACATCTTGTGAGCTATTCATGTTAAAGCAATGGATCATGTATGATTGTTATCTATTCTCATGTGCAAGTTAGGGTCACTATTAGAGGTCAAGCATGTTTATGAGCTACTCAAGTCATATTATCATGTTTCTTACAAGTTGTTCAGGTTGTGACTAAAGTATGATTATATCAAGTATTTTGTGGGATTATACTTAGCCCCGATTGAGGCTTAATGTGGGGGCTCCACTCAAGGGGTCCATATATAAAGTCTTAGTCTCTAAACTATGTGCCACCATATGTTATACATGATCTCTCTTATGGCTTTCTAGTGGATCCATCTTGTTATACCAGACCTTGTCGAGGGGTGACATGATAGATCACCTTGATAAGGGTGTGACATGTCTTGGATTATTCATTTCATAGCAACCATGGCAAGTAGACCACACCTTGTTGAGGGAGTGACATGTCTCGATCACCTTGTTGAGGGGGTGACATGCCTCAATCACCTTGCTAAAGGGGTGACGTAGCTTGCATTCAAAGTAGTAGCTCACTTGATCTATGTCAGTTAAGGTCTCTACCCATACATGTATTATGTACTATGCAAGTTGTATTATTTATAAGCATGTTTTACTTTAAACATTGATCATGCATGCCATATTGAGATTATACTTAACCATTGCCTATGATTATGCATTTTAACTTTATTGGCTTATATCTTGTTATATTGTACGCTACATACTTAATACATCCAAACATACTAACACATACTCTAGGCCTACATGATATTACCATTTAGGGATCAGAGTACCTTTTTATCATCCTCCACATGGATAGTTCGGTACTTCGGATACAAGCATTTATGAGTCTTCAAGTCAAGGGACACTATCTACATTACTCTTGCTATTTTCACACTTGATTATGTTAAACACTTGTTATTATAAGGGTGAGTCCGGAAAGTGTCTTGACCCCTACTCCTTTCTATGTTGGAGGTGTTGTGGGATATTATGATGTATTTATGCTATGAGCTTGACTCTCATACACTTTTTTGATTATCGAAAACTTCTCTTAGTCCCGCTTCCCCTTTTATTATATCTCTTGTTGCTGCTATTTTTCTTCTATGACCAAGGATGTGTGATTGATATTTTAAGAGGCTTGTTTGGGATCCCTTTGGGTTTCCATTTGTTGTGTCACATCTAGGCCCTAGGCTTAGGTCATGACACATCCTCCTTTGGAACCAAAATAACTAGAATGGCACATGGACTCATACTTTCTCTCACATAACCTTTGTTATGGAGTTCCTTAACCTGCCTTTGGATCTCTTTGGTGTTCTCCAAATTTCTTCGGTAAGCGTAATTTCAAAATTTGAGATCCCGACACAAAGTCCATTTGATTATCAATTTCTCTAAATGGAGGTAGTCCACTAGCAAGTTCCTTTGGTAAGATATTCTTATATTCCTGCAAAAGTAGAGAAATAGAATGGGGAAGCAAAGATAAAGATTGGTTAGTATGCAGCTCATGAGCCTTATGTGTGTCACGAGGATCAAGGATCTTTTGGATTCCAGTTCCGCTCTTATCTACTTGTACCTAGCCATCATCACCTTAGTCTTTCTCATCATATATCTCTTTTCCTCCACCTTTTGATCCTCAACTTTTACATCCACTTCACTCTTCTATTCTCCCTTAATTCACTCATCTTTTGATATACCTCATTAACTTAAGATTGTAACATAGGACGAAGGACATACTTATGACTATCCAACACAAGCGAATACTTGTTGGACTACCCATTATATTTGGTTGCATGATCCTATTGCCAAGGTCTCATAAGTAGCACATGACAAGCTTTCAATAGGATCACAACATATAAGATCTCATCTTGATATTTACCAATTAGAAATTTGATCAACATTTGTCTTTGAACCCTTAATTATGCACACTCCTCATCCAACGAAGTTTTTAAGGTGTATAATGCTCAGTTGTAGGGAGTTTCAAGAAATCCGCTAAAAGCATTACTAGAAGCATTAGCACAATTTACACTATCAATGATCAAGGAGCATTATCACTGATGAGGCACTTGGGATGGAAGAGATTTTCTCTTTGACTCGAATCATCATTGCTTTGCTAATCATGACTCGCCTCACCACATACATTGGCACAATGGACATTCCATCTAGAGGACAAGCATCTTCAATTGGATTCTTCCTCATCAACCCATTACGAATGGCTATATCTCTCCCTTCAAATGGATCTTGTTCTTCATTATCTTTATCATCAAACTCATTTTCATCTTGGGTTCATCTTAAAAACCTTCTTATATATCCACCTCTTCACAAAGGTACAATTCTACTCTTTGGACTAGGACATTACACTAATTAGGACACTCTTGCATCATATGACCCCATCCTTTATAGTTCTGACATTTAATGCCTTTAGGGTACTTGGTCGGTTCATTGTTACCTCTTTCTCTTGGTTGATACATTAGAGTATTGCCTTCTTTGGCTTTCTTCTTATAAGGCTTTTTAAGATCCTTGCCTTTGTTCTGTCAAGAAGATGTTTGATCTTTTTCCTTGTTCTTATTCCAAGAATTGAAAGATTACATACCTTTGTACTTAGAAAACTTTTCCTCCTTGAGTTCCCTCTTTATCCCATGTGCCTCATCAAAGATTTCATTCAAACTAGGAAACATATGAATTGTTATCATAGAAGAGATCTTTTTGTTCAACCCAACTTTGAAGCAAATGACGACATGCTCTTCACTTTTATTGTACTCTGGCTTCAACATCAAATTTCTGGACTCATCACAATAGGCGATTACACACTTGTTTCCGTGCCTCAAATTGTACAGTTTGGCATGCAACCTTTTTCTATACCTTTTGGGTATATATTTGACTCTCATAAAGGCTTTCATTTTGGTCCTTATTGGTGGTAGTCCTCCTTGTAGAACAATATTGTGTACCATTCAAATTGAGAAATAGCAAAACAACTAGCTTTTATCTCGGTCAAATAATTGACTTGAAAGAGCCTCTCACTAAGTGACTCTCATTCAAGATAAGCATCGGGATTGCATTCTCCTTTGAAAGTTAGGAGGCTATTCTTGATAGAGTTGATTACTGCATCTCGACCTAAATTTCCTCCTTGGTCAATATTATGAGGACCTCTTGATAAGTCGAATTGTTGGTCACCTTGCTCTTCTTCAAAGAATTCTTATTGGTTCACATAAGGTCTTTTTGTCACGACCTGGACCTAGGGGCTAGGAGTGACATGTAGAAAGGGAACCTGAATGTCCCTAAACAAGCCTCATAGCATCTACATATCATTGGTTTGGACGTGTAGTAAATCAATAAACACGTAGTTCTAAAGGACGGAAAAGTATGAGTCACATTATGCGGATGTCATAGGGATAAGGATTACCAGGATCCTTATAGAACATAGAACATAAGAACTAAGGGTTGGGTAAGTATAACTACTACTATGGTAATAGAAGGGAATTAGGACTTTCAACATTCCTAAATATCATTAAAGAACATATCATCATCTCCTCAACATTAATAAAGAGCCATAATCATAATCTCCATAAGCAAATAATATTACATAACACAAATGCGTGCATTTAGTTTACATATTGTCCAACAATACCCTAAGAATACATAGGACAGAGCCCAAGACAGGTCAGGGATCACCCTCAAAGTAAAGACATAATTGGGAATAACATAAAAGGTAGAAAGATGGTGGCTTGTCCATAGATGATAGGACTCACCAAAAGAAATCTCTCACAATCTAAGCTAACCGTCAATAGGTGGATGAGAATAGTTACCGGTCCTTACATGGTTAGATTATGTAGGAAAAAAGTATATGCTAAAACGTTTGAATGTGCTAAGTATGCAGGCATGCATGCATATGAACTCATTAAACCTGCCTTCAAGTTTAGATAACAAGGGCACATATATAGAAAGAAGTATATATCCAAGAAATATTTAATATATCAATACGCCATAACACCCATGATGCATGAAATGGCATAATACTTCAAACATAGCGATGATGTGACCTCAACCAACATAAAAGAGACCAGGCAAGCTATAACTTAGAATTCTAATATATACCCTACATCAAAAAAGGGGGATCTACTTGCCTAAAGTAGACTCTACTTCTCCTCACGAGCCTCCCGTATTGGAGAAGCAACCATACCTTGTGGGACACACCATTTTGGCAAGGATTTTTTTCATCATCATAACATAATCTACCTCAAAGAGGTATAAATATGAACCTATGTTTGGTACATAGTTAATGAGAAAGATGAAGTCCCTTAGGGATAGCCCTCCTACCTACAATCTCATTCGGTGCTAAGTCCTCATCCTGCAGGAATACATATATGTATATGTGCTTTTAAAAGAGGCATAAGTCTTTTGAAATCATTTTCATGCATACTTAGGCTTATGAAGCTAAATATATTCATAATCATGCATACTTTGATTAAAGATCCAAATCATACTTCATCTCATACTTTCATGTATAGGAATAACTCATCATACTTCTACATGTTGGTGTAAACAACTATAATTGCTCAAAGAGCCATAGCATAGACAATATATGAGCATATGTTATGTAATAACCTTACTTTCATTAAAATCATTTTCATAAAGATAAGTGGGTCATTACCCACTTTATAAACTTCATAATAATCAATGTTCGTGCATGCATATGCCATGAATTTATGAGAGAATAGCATGGTCAATAGAGATTAATACTTAAAATAATAATATAATGTGAAATCCAAGTAAATCCATGAAGAATTCATATTAAATCATACTCAAGATTACCCATGCATAAATCACCAATTTAAAGGGGACATCCATACTCAAACCTTCATAATATCGATGGAATTCAACATTTTGGGGCTTAAATCAATTTAAAAACATCAATTAAATACAGCTTAAATCTCAATAAAATCAAATCAATAACAATTTATAGGACCCATATTCAAAGTAAGCTTAAATTTCATAAATCAAAGAGTAAAATTTTTTAGGTCTTCATGGCTTAAAGGGACAATGTATCAATCCCACATAACTTAGATGATTCAGAAGAATCAAGAATAAATTGATTGGAGAAGAAGACCCTTCCTTAAGCTCCAAGTTGCATCTCCAATGGCACCCTTGAGAGGAGTTCTTAGAAGAGAGAATTTGAATATTCTAAGTGTTATGAATGAAATTCAATAAGAGTGGGATGTGCATAGGTTTTTTTAGGGGGGTCAGGATAGGTTAGAAAATTACAAACAACCCTTAGAAATCATCAAAAATTATGGAAAGCTATTACTGAAATGAGCTTCAAAAAGAATATGGGTAGCCCATGGAAGATCACCATTGCTCGCAAAGAGGACCACAGACAGTACAAGGGTCTGAGGCAAAGGACTTCAAACACTTAGGCAAATTCCAAAAAGGTCTTTCCACTGACGGCTTCACGGCTCGTGCAAAGTTCCATGGTCTGTAAAACTCCCATACAAAGATCAAAATTCTCAGATTGTGATTTGATAGTTAGAAAATTTCCAGAGTAGCATTATCATGGGAACCCTGCACATGAAATGGCATGCTGCACGACCCGTACAAGACGTTGTGGTTGGTTCCTTAGCCACACAGTGGCTTTCATGCAAAGGGCTCCTACCATGAGCCATAACGGGCTCAATGAAAGGCCACTTTGTCTTAAAGTCCACCTTATGCCCAAAACATCACACACACGGCCAAGGACCACCCCTAGGAAGCCTCTATAGCTATGGAGGTGATCACAGAGCTTTACCTTGGTCAAAAACTCTTGGAACCTTAATTTTTAATCATTAATAAAATTTCTCAAGATTTGGGTCCTTATATCATCTCCCCCTTAGGTACATTGGTCCTCGAATCAGAAATGGACTTGCTTGAAAGGCTCGACTTTAACACGAATCATTTTAATCATAGGAACACAATGCATAACTCATTTCAAGAAAATCGTAAAATCATTAAAACTAATGTCAAAACATCCTTTCCAACATTTTTCTATACATGTGTGCATGTCATGAAAACATAAGAGCGAAAGAATTAGGATCATTGAGAATAGGAAGAAGCTAATATCTTATGCTTGAGTAGATTAAAAAAGATAGAGATATCACCTCATCATGTCCATCTCTACCTCCCATGTAGCACTCTTCGCATTTTGATAGCTCCAGAGCACTTTAACCGAAGCCACATCCTTGTTGCGAAGCCGTTTTATTTGTATATCCAAGATCTCAACTAGAACATCCACATAGGACATGTTCTCCTCAACTTCAAAACCTTCCAAAGGCACAATCATACTAGGATAACCAATCGATTTCCTCAACCTATATACATGAAAAACTAGGTGAATAGAACTCATCTCCAAAGGAAAACCCAATCT
This sequence comes from Solanum sejunctum, assembly GCA_025642045.1. Classification (NCBI taxonomy): domain Eukaryota; kingdom Viridiplantae; phylum Streptophyta; class Magnoliopsida; order Solanales; family Solanaceae; genus Solanum; species Solanum sejunctum. The sequence goes on along the minus strand of JAOTQJ010159550.1, from coordinate 40,250 downwards.
ATAGGCCACTTCACCAATTCACTCATCTCCAAGGTCTTACATGTCGAGGACGTAACTTGCCTTTTTTACTGAAAGACATTACACTCTTCATGGGAGAGACCTTTACATACACCCAGTCACCGACATAGAATTCAAGATCCCTCTTCCTAAAAGCCGAATAAGACTTGTGGTGACTTTAAGCCATCTTCAACCTCTTCGTAACAAACTTGACTTTTTACATGGCCACGAACACCATATATGGGCCAATCAATACTATTTCTCCTAGTTCAAACCATCCCTCCGGGGATCTACACCTTCTCCAATACAAAGCCTCAAATAGAGCCATACTAATGCTAGCATGAAAACTATTATTATAGGAAAACTCAATAAGTGGTAGATGATCATTCCAATCGCCCTTAAATTCCAACAAACAAGCCCTCAACATGTCTTCCAAAGTTTGAATGGTCTTCTAGGCTTTCCAATAAGGTTGACGATGGAAAGTGATACTTAACTTTACCTTAGTGCCAACTCCCTTTTGAAATGACTTCCAAAAGTGAGAAGTAAATTGAATGCCAAGATCTAATATGATAGACATATACATACCATGTAACCTTACTAATACTCAAATATATAACCATGTATAATCTTCGGCATTAAAGGTAGCCTTGACGGGAAAAAGATGAGCTAATTTAGTTATTTTATTGATGATAACCCAAATAGAATCAAATTGTCTTTAGGTACGGGGCGTGCAAACCACAAGATCTATATTAATATCTTCCCACTTCCAAGTAGAAATCTGAAAATCTTAAGCCAAACCACCGAGCCATTGATGTTCTACCTTTACTTATTGACAATTAGGATTCTCGGATATAAACTAGGATATGTCTTTCTTTACGCCATGCCATAAATACACCTCACTCAAATCCCGATACATTTTAGTTGATCTAGAATGTATATAACAATGAGAGTTATGGGCTTCACTCATGATCACCTCTCTAAGACTATCAATATTAAGAACGTACAACCTATCATTGTACCAAAGCACACCATCTTCCCCTTCAGAGAAAACCTGTATCTTCTTTTCTGAAACAAACTTCTTCAACTCAACCAAATATGGGTCCTAGTCTTGATTTTCCTTGCATCAACAACCACAAAAGACTCAGCCTTATTTTGAACATAAATGCCACCATCATTAAAGTCAGCCAATATAACACGCAATCTAGCCAAACAATGAACATCCTTCACCAACTCTTTCTTTTCTTCTTTAGCTTGGGGCATACTACCCATGGATAGCCTACTAAGAGCATTGGATACAACATTTACCTTACTAGGATGATATTGAATAGTCAGGTCATAATCTTTAAGAATTTCCAACAACCTCTTCTGCCTCAATTTAATGTCCCTTTTGATGAGAACATATTGCAAGCTCTTGTGATCTATGAACACATCAATATATATCCCATATAAATAGTTCCTCCAAATTTTAAGAGCAAATACTACAATCGCAAACTCAAGATCATGAGTTGAATAAGTTTCTTCAAACACCTTAAATTACCTCGAAATGTCTCAATTAAATTGCCTCAATTTAATGTCCCTTTTAATGAAAACATATTACAAGCTCTTGTGATCTGTGAATACATCAACATGAATCCCATATATATAGTGCCTACAAATTTTAAAAGCAAACATTACGATCATAAACTCAAGATCATGAGTTGAATAAGTTTCTTCATGCACCTTCAATTGCCTTGATGCATATGATATCAATTTACCATGTTACATGAGCATACAACCTAATCCAATCCAAGATACATCATGATATAGCACCAACTTATCTAATCTATCCAATAAGGTCAAAACAGGAGCTAATGTAAGCGAATCTTTCAATGTCTAATAAATCTTCTCTCACTCATCCGACCATGTAAACTTGGCCTTCTTTTGAGTCTACTTAGTCAATCGAGATGCAATAGATAAGAAATTGTCATCAAACCTCCTATAATAACCAACCAACCCATGAAAACCTCAAATATCCAAAGGAGTCAATGGTTTAGAAAATTCTTCATGGCCTCGATATGCTTTGGGTCAACCTTAATTCCATCACTCGATACCACATAACCAACAAAATCTACTTCACCTAACTAAAAATTACATTTACTGAACTAGGGATATAATTGCTTCTCCTTCAATGTTTTAAGAACCAACCTTAAGTGATCCATATGCTCCCATTCACTTCAAGAATAAGCCAGAATATCATCGATAAAGATAGTGATAAAACTATCAAGAAATGGCTTGAACACCCAATTCATAAGATCAATAAAAATAATTGCGGATTTAGTTAAAGCAAATGACATCACCACAAATTTGAAATGCCTGTACCTAGTTAAGAAAAATATTTTGGGAATGTTAGACTACCTGACACTCAGTTGATGATAATTCAAATGGAAGTCAATCTTTGAGAAAAGGGTAGCTCCTTGAAGTTGATCAAATAAGTTGTAGATCCTTGGCAACGATTATTTATTCTTGATGGTTACCTTTTTTGATTCCCTATAATCAATGCACATCCAAATAGACCCATCTTAATTTCTCATGAAAAATGTTGGAGCATCCCATGGCGATATACTTGGCCTAATAAAGCCTTTTTCTAATAAGTTGTTCAATTGATCTTTCAACTCCTTTAATTCTATGGTGCCATATGACAAGGAGGAATAGAAATAGGTTTAGTATTTGGAAGGAGATCTACGCCAATGTACTTTCCTTTTGGAAGGAATACCAAGCAAATCTTTAGGTAAAAGATTCAAAAACTTTCCTTTTGGAAGGAATACCAAGCAAATCTTCAGGTAAAATATTCGAAAACTTATTAACCACTGGAACCGATTCAAGGCTATGTGATCTATACTACACATCTTTAACCCTCACAATATTAGATATACACTCCCTACAAATCATCTTTTGGGATTTGAGATAAGAGATAAACCGACCCTAAAGGGTAGAATCACTATCCTAGCACTTAAGAACGAGCTCATTAGAAAATTGGAATATGACTTTCTACTATAGAGGCATATGAAGCATACATCCAATAAATCTTGAGAATAATATTAAAAATCAAACATCTCAAGTTATACAAGAGAACACGGAAAACCATTATGCAAAAAAGAGATATGACAGCCCTGATAGACTCTTAGGGCAATAATAGACTCACCCACAAGCGTATAGACTTAAAAAAGCTTCCTTAAGATTTCAGGACTCAAACAAAACTTAACAACAAGATGTAGAGTCACAAAAGATAAATTTGTACCCACAGTAAGCAATGCATAAGTATCCAAATCAAAGATTTTAAACATACCAATCACTATATTCAGAGTTTCGTCTACTTCTTATCAAGTATGCAAAGCATAGAAGCTATTATTTCTTGGAGCACCACCTTTAGGAACCCTTGGTTAGACCTTGCCACCCTGAACAATTGGACCTTGACCCTTCTTGGAATCTTTAGGGCAATTAGAAGCCTTGTGGCCCATATCACCATACAAAAAAACAAACACCTAAATCATTCAAACATGCACCAAAGTAATTCTTCCCATGATTGTCACATCGAGAAGGAATTGGCCAACCTCTAACCTATGTCTTAGGGGGAGAATCCCTATCATTGACAACCCTTATATTAGAGCTTTGGACCTATTGGAAGAGACCATATCCACTACCACCATTAGGGTTGGAGAAGCCACTGTCGTAACGAGCTCTCTTGGAATCATTCACCATTCTTTCCTTGAGCTTTTCCCTATCAATTTGATCAGTATAAGTCATGAGCTTGGAGATTTCCATATCCCGAATAAGCATATTTGTATGAAATTCATTCACTACCAAATTAGAGATCCTAGAAATGTTGTACATTCTTGCATGGGGGTTAGCCACTAGCATAGGAGCATACTTTGAGAGCTTTATGAATTTGAGGGTATAATCTCTCACACTTATACCACCATGCTTGGGGTTTATAAATTCAATCATTTGGCCCTCCTTTAGCTTAAGACTGAAGAAATGGTCTAGAAACGCAAACATAAACTCTTCCCAACTAACTCCATCATCATTAGTCTTTTCCATCAACCATTTGTTGTACTACACCTGAGCCACATCCTTCAAGTTATAAGTAGCTACCTCAACTTTTTCTTCCAAATTCACCCCATGATATTCAACACTTTAAAGAGTCCATCAATGAAGTCTTCAACATCCCCATCAGCTTTTGACCCATAAAACTCTAGAGGATTCGTTAGGGTGAAATCTCTCACTTTAGTAGCTAGAGTGGGAGCGTGAGGAAGAAGATAGGCTTATCTAACCTAGTTTGTCACCACTAGGGCAAGCATGGTAAAGGCAATTTGGATTTCATATTGAGTAACCAGTTCCCCCATAGGCTCCCAAGGGACTTAGACCCCACTGATCGGGGCCTGTCTTTGTAAAGGCGCTGTTCTTAGAGGCATTCTCTGAAAGGAATCAAGGACATCATCAAAATTATAAACTCTTAAGACATAGTCCAAAGAATAACATAAGACATGATGATGTGAGACAATTCCTAAAAAACCATCATGATCTCCTATTCATAGGTATGGTGAACTTCACAATCATGAATATGAATCTACTTGACGCGGTATGTTAGACTCTGAGGATCATTTACAAACCTAGTGCTTTGATACCAAGCTTGTCATGACCTAGGCCTAGAGTGACATGGCAAATAGGAACCCGAGAGTACCCTAAAAAATCCTCATAGCATCTATATACACATCATCAATTCAAAAGTGCATAATATAGAAATAAAATTAATATTTTTATGGGATGGGAACATATGATTCATGCTATGGGGTTGACATAGGGATAGGGATTAGTGTTATCGCCATAGCATATAGCACAGAAAAACTAAGGGCGGGTAACTATGACTCATGCTATGGGATAAAAGGGACATAGGAATTTAAACATTTCCATATTTCATCAAGAACATATCATCATCTCATCAACATTAATAGATAGCCACAATCATAATCTCCAAAAGCAAATAGTATAATATAACACAAATTAGTACATAGAGTTTATATCCTGTCCAATAATGCCTCTAAGTCATACAAAAGGATAGGGGTGAAGATATCTCGGGCTTACCCTCAAAGTAAAGACATAAGTGGGAATAAGATAATAGGGAGATAGAAAGTCGCTTGTCCTTGGATGATATGACTCACCACAAGTAATCTCTCATAATCCTAGCTAACTGTCAATATGTAGATGATGATAGGCAACGATCCCTAAATGTTTAGATCATGTATGCAAAGAGTATTCATTAGTATATTTGAATGCACTAAGTATGCGGGCAATGCATATGAACTCGTTAAACCTGAATTCAATGTTAGATGACAGGACATATATATAGAAAGGCATATATATACAAGGAAAAGTAATATATCAATATGCCGTGAAATCCATGATGTATGAAATGCCATAATACATCAAATATTGCAGGGATATGACCTCAATTGTCGTAAAAAAAATACCAAATGAGCTATTATTAGAATTTTGATGTATACCTTTTATTGAAGAAAGGGGGATCTACTTACCAAAGGTAGAGCCTACTTCTCCTTACGGGCCTCCCATTTCGGAGAAACAACCTTACCTTATGGGACACACTATTTTGGCAAGGATTTTTTCAGTGTCATAACATAATCATTCACAAAGGAGCATAAACATGAACCTATGTTAGGCACATAGTTAATGAGAAAGAGTATGGACCTTGGGGATTACCCTCCTATGTACAATTTCTTTTGGTGCTAAATGATCATCTCACGGGAATACATATACATATTTGTGCTAAAAAGAGACATATGTCTTTTCAAATCATTTCTATGCATACTTAGGCTTAAACGCCAAACATACTTCATAATTATGCATAATTGTCTTAAAGAGCCAAATCATACTTCATGTCATACTTTCAACATAGGAATAACTCATTATACTTGTCATGTTGGTGTAAACTCCAATAATTGCTCAAAGAGCCATATCATAGAAATTATATGATCATATGTCATGTCATAACCATTATTTTATTAAAAACATATTCATAAACATAATTGAGTCGTGACTCGCTTCATAAATTTCATAAAAATCAATATTCACGTGTGTATATGCCATGTATTATGACAAAATAGCATGGACAATAGAAATTCATATATAAAGTAACAATATAATATGAAATCTTAGTAAATCCATGAAGAAATTCACATTAAAATCATACTTGAGATTACTCATACTTAAGTCAACTTTTAAAGAGGATATGCATATTCAAACCTTCATAATATCAATGCAATTCAACATTTTAGGGATTAAATTACTTTAAAAACATCAATTACATATAACCCAAATCTCAATGGAATCAAATCAATAATAATTTAAGAGAATCATATTCAAAAAAATCTTAAATTTCACAAATCAAAGAGTAAATTGTTTGGGGTCATCATGGTTAAAAGGGAGTATAAATTAAACCCACATACTTTAGATAATTTAGAAGAATCAAGAAGAAATTGGTTGGAGAAGAAGACCCGTCCTTGAGCTCTAAGTTCAATCTCCAATGGCACCCTATAGAGGAGTTCTAAGAAGTGGAAATTTGATTATTCAAAGTGTTATGAATGAATTTGAATAAGAATGGAGGTGAAACACCCCAAAAATGTACTTTGAGATGCCCATTATCATAATTTCCATATATCTCAAAATTCATGCGTGATATCAAAATTCCAACTTTATATTCTCGATCAAAGGATAAAATTAAGCGAAAATAGGTGTAACTCAGATTTTAAAGGACCCATAGAAAAAAATAATTTTCACTAATTTTCTATTTCCAAAGAACATCAGCACCCTAGGCACTATGCGCCAGGGGCGTGGAACAGTGTAAAATATTCCTCTCATTTGGTCCGCATCACAGACTAGTACAAAATGATCTATAGTATTTCTATGTCAGCCAAGGGTATTGGGATCATAGCTCCATGCCCACTTATGGGTAAAAACAATCAAACTTAGCCATTTTCAACTCTATATCACTCAAAACCCTCAAAATAAACCTCTCCAAGACTTAACCAAATCTCTCATTCCAAATTCAAGGATTTCAAGAATAACTTTGGAATTCAAAGATTAACTTCAAGATCTAAGTTTCCTTCAAGCTCATCGCAAGAATACACTTGTTTAAGGTATGCGGGTTTCATCTATTGGGTCCTTTCACCCATGGAGCCTAATCTTCTCTTTTATGAAAATTGCGTGTTTTCAAGTTGTATCATCTATGTGTATCACTTGTTATGGATTATGAATATAAATTATGTTGGGATTTTATGAAATGTTGATTGATTATACATGACTATCTATTTTAAGATTATACCATGAATTGGTTTTGTCTATTGAGATTATGCAGTTTTGAGCTATAAAACTATGATCTATTATGAGATTTGATGATGGATTTAAAGATACCCTACATAAGGCTTTCACTATATGTTGGTGGGTTGATTTGCATTGAGTTTTCTCATATTTTTACCTCTTGAATTGCATGATTTTGAATAAGCATTATGAACCCACCAAGTGTTTGATAAAATGTCAAGAAAAGAATTCTCAAGTTATTAATGATCTATTATATGATTTACAAGTCAAGTGACTTCATAATGATTAAGGGTTTCCAAATATGTATTGAATTCATGAAAAGTATCTATGATGTTTCAAGTATCATATTAAGCCATATTTCAAGATGTTTACCTCTTGTGAGCCATTCATGATAAAGAAAGGGATCATGTATGATTGTTATCTATTCTTATGTTCAAGTTAGGCTTACTATTAGAGTTCAAGAATGCTTATGAGCTACTCAAGTATTGTTATCATGTTTCTTGCAAGTGGTTCAAATTTTGTGACTACAGTATGATTATATCAAGTATTCCGTGGGATTAGACTTAGCACCGATTGAGGCTTAATATGCGGGCTCGACTCAAAGGGTCCTTATATAAAGTTTTAGTCTCTAAACAATGTGCCACCATAGGTTATACATCATCTCTTATGGCTTTCTAGTGGATCCATCTGGTTATATCGTACCTCGTCGAGGGGGTAACATGCCTCGATCACCCTGGTGAAGGGAGGGGGTGGCATGCCTTGGATTATTCATTTCATGGCTACCATGGCATATAGAACATACCTTGTCAAGGGGGTGATATGCCGCGATCACCTTATTGAGGGGGTGACATGCCTTGGAATCCAAGTAGTAGCTCAATTGGTCTATGTCGGTTAAGGTCTCTTCCCACAAATGTATTATGTACTATGAAAATTGTACGATCTACAAGCATGTTTTACTACAAGAATTGATCATGCATGCCATATTGAAATTATACTTATTCATTGCTTATGATTATGCATTTTTACTATATTAGATTATGTCTTGTTGCATTGCATCCTACATACTTAGTACATTCAAATATACTGACACATACTCTATGCCTACATGTTATTACCATGTAGGGATTGGAGCACCTTTTGATTATCCTTCATCTGGCTAGTTCGGTACCTCGGAGATAAGCTTTGGTGAGTCCTCCAGTCTGAGGACATTATCTCAGTTCCTCTTACTATTTGATACTTTTTTACATTGAACACTTGTTACTATGAGGGTGAGTCTGTAAAGTGTCTTGAACCCCGCTCTATTCTATATTAGAGGTGTTGTTGGATATTATGATGTATTTGTGATATGAGTTTGACTCTTATGTGCTTTTATGATTATCAAGACTTCCCTTAGTCCTATTTCCCCTTATATTAAATCTATTGTTGTTATCATTTTGCTTCTGTGACTAAGGATGTGCTTGTTTGGGGTCCCTTTAGCTACCCATTTGCCATGTCATGTCTAGGACCTAGGCTTGGGTTGTGGAAAACTTGATATCAGAGCACTAAGTGATTAATGATCCTCAGAATCCAACATACCACGTCGATTAGAGTCTTATTCATGGTTGGGAAGCATACCACATCTATGAATGGAGGCTAAGAGACATTTTATAAAATGTTTCACTTTTTCATAGTCTATATCATGCTTTAGATATTTGAGTAAGGCTTTTCCAATAACAAATGCTCTTTGCTCCTCTAGAGCATGCCGGTTCCTAGAGGGAGATAAGGAGAGGTCGTACACCTGAGGAGTAACCAACCCCTCCTACTCCTCAAGCTCCTCATGGAGTAGGGGTAGCACAAGATGAGTTTTGAGATGCTATTACAATATTGGATCATGCTATGACCAACCAAATTAAACAAGGGGCCCAAGCCTCTCACACTATCACTCTAGCTTCTAGGGTGAGTGATTTCACTAGAATGAACCCACCTGAGTTCCCTAGGTCAAAGACGGGTGAGGATCCCCAAGAATTCATAGATGAGGTGTACAAGGTGTTGTCTATCATGGGAGTCAATTTAGAGGAAAAAGAATAGTTGGTAGGTACCAACTTAAAGGGGTGGCTCAAATTTGGTTTTACACAATAGAAGTTGGAGAAGGGGAATGCTAATGTTATCCCTTGGGAAGAGTTCAAAGCCACATTTCACAATCGGTGCTTTCCTATTGAGCTAAGGGAGGCTAAAATGATGGAGTTTGTAAACCTTAAGCAAGTTTCCATGAGTGTGAGGGAGTATGCCATCAAGTTTAACAAGCTCTACAAGTATACCCCATAATTAGTTGCCGAACCTAGATCAAGGATAAACAAATTTGTGTTGGATGTGTCCAACTTGGTTAATGACGAGTGTCGTATGCCATGCTAGTAGGTGAGATGGACTTATCTCAGCTCATGACTTATGCTGAGCAACTAGAGGGGAAAAACTTAGAAAAAGAAGAAGTGGTGCATCCAAGAGGGCTCGTTTTGAAGGTGAATTACAAGGTTCCAAGGGTGGCTGGTTTCCTCAAGGCCACAAGTTCCAATGCCAAGGGTCTTCCGCTGTTTCTAATAGAAGATTTGCTAATGATAACCAAAGATTCTAAGGTGGTTGTGGTGGTGGGGTGTGTAACCCTAAGTAGCAAAGATATGGTAGAAATCTTAATCGACAGTGTTTCAGAAAATCTAACGCTTGCTATAGTTGTGGTGAAGTGGTCGTAAGGTGGTTGATTGTCTTAAATGACCCCAAAAAGTGCCCAAAAATGTGCCTCAAAAGTGCCCAAATTTGTAATTTCTATATATCTCAAAATCCGTGCTTGATATCGAAAATCGGTCTTCAGATTCTTGATAATGGGGCAAAATTGAATGGGCAATAGATCTAACCCTGATTCTAGAGCAACCATATTAAAATTTGAAAATCACAAAATGTGATTTCTAAAGAGGTTTTCGTGCCCAAGTCACGACGTGCCAAGGGCGTGCCTCTGTGTATTTTGTTGACTATTTTGGTTGTTTTGGTCCAAGGCTTTTGGGTCTTGGCCTAAGTCTTCCTATGCATAAAAATGACTATACTTAGCCATATTTCATCTTCATATCATACAAGACATTCCCCAATACTCTGTCAAACAATTAGACAAATATTTCAGTAAAAATTCTAGTGTGAAAACTCATTTTGGATCTTAAGGATTTCATTCAAGCTTTAAGTCTCCATTCTAATCTTCATGAAGAAATCCTACAAAGTTGACGTATGTGGGTTTCAACCATTGGGTCCTTTCACCTTGAGTGCCCAAGCATTTTTTTTTTTACCCAAATTACATGTTTCTAAGTTGATTTTACTTGTGGGTCTTCTATTATGAATTTGACTATGAACTTTGTTAGAGTTTTGTAAAAGTGTCACTATGTATGCATGTTTTGAGCTATGAATCTAAGATCTACGATGAGTTTTGATGAAGGGTTTTAATGTATTTTGAAGGTTGTATTACCAAGCTCTTTAGTTACATGGTTTTGCACTAGCATTATACACTGACTAAGTGTTTGATAAAATGTTTAGTTTAGGGTTCTTGAACTATTGATGATCCATTGCATGTCCTATCATTTATATGACCTTATGATGATGAATGTATGGTTTATATGAGTTGATTTCATGAAAAGTATCTATAGTGTTGAAAGTTGACCATACCCAGTTGAGGGGATGCTAGACCTCAATCACTATGGATGGCGGGGGTGTGGCCACCATCAATCAATTGAGGGGTTGATACCTCAATCACCATAGATGGCATGAAGTGATACCACCATCAACCAATTGAGGGGTTGATACCTCATTCACTATGGATGGCGAGGTTAGAACACCTTCAACCAATTGAGTGGTTGATACCTCAATGGCCTCTCCAAGGGGGTGGTAGGCCTTGGACATGATGGTATCTTACTACATATGTAATATGTTCTATGTAAGCATGTTTTACTTCAAGCATTACTTATGCATGCCATATTTCTATATGCTCATTTATTGCCTAATTATGCATTTCGATTATGTTATCTATCTCTTGTTGTATTGCAGCTTACATACTTAGTACATTTAAACATACTAATGCATACTCTATGCCTACATGATGTTACCATGTAGGAACCAGAGCTTCACTTGACCATCCTCCTCCTCGCGTGGCTAGCACGATTTTTCTCTGAGCAAGTTGGTGATTCCTTCAGTCCAAGGACATACTTCTCTTGATTTATGCTATGTATTGACTACTTTTACGTTAGCAACTTATGATTATGAAGGTGATCCCAGTTGCTTGTCTTGGCCGCCATCAAGTTCTATGTTTAGAGGTATTGCTGGATAAATATGTAATGATGCTATGAGCTTTGATTCTCTTTGCTCTTTTGATGTTTTATGATATGAAAGATGTCCCTTAGCTTTGTCTTTCCCTTTATACTATCTCTTATTGTTGTTTTATTGCTTTCACGACCAAGGATGTGTAATGATATGTTAAGTGGCTTCATTGGGGTCCTTTCGGTTTCCCCATTCATCATGTCGTATCATATCTAGGCAATAGGAATGGGTCGTGACATTATCTTTATGCTCAAAACGAAGGTGTAGATGGTTGTCCACAAGGCCAAGATGCAAATACTAGTCCAAGGGCTCAGATTGGCCAATGAGGCGGTGCTCCAAGGTAAAATAGATTCTATGCTCTTCAAGAAAGACAAGGGGTGGATGAGGTGCCCGATGTCATCACTGGTATGTTAAAGGTTTTTGACTTTGATGTGTATCTATCAATATCCCTGGGTACCACTCTTTCTTTTGTTACTCCTTTTGTTGCCAAAAAGATTCATGTTAGTCCCGAATTATTATGTGAACCTTATGAAGTGTCTACCACCAATGGTGATTCCGTTGTTGCTAAAAGAGTGTACACAAATCATCCCTTGTTCATATTGTATAAAGTCTTGCCTTGTGATCTTGTTGAATTAGATATGGTGGATTTTGATGTCATTATTGGGATGGATTGGTTGCACGCATATTATGTTTCTACTAATTGTTAAAAAATTCCAATTCCCTAATGAGCCCATCCTTGAGTGGCAAAGTCGTGATGTGGTGGTCAAGGGTAGATTAATTTCTTGTCTTATAGCCCAAAAGTTGATTTTTAAGTGGTCTCTATCATCTTGTGAGGGTTAGGGATGTTAAGTCCAAAGTCCTTCCTATTGAGTCTGTTCCAATTGTTAATGAGTTTCTTGATATCCTTCCTGATGAGTTTCCCAGTGTTCCTCTTGAAAGGGAAATATATTTTGGTATAACTACTTCCCAATACACAATACATTTATACTCCCCCTCACCATATGGCCCGATGGAATTGAAAGAGTTAAAGGAGCAATAAGTGGATTTGTCGAAAAATTGTTTCATAAGGCCTAGTAAGTCATCTTTTGGTGCGCCAGTGTTATTTGTGAAAAAAAATTCTTCTCTTTGAATGTGTATTGATTACTTGTAACTTAATGGAGTCACCATAACGAACAAGTACCCTCTGCCAAGGATTGATGACCTTTCTGATCAAGTTCAAGGGGCTAGTCACTTTTCTAAGATTGATCTTCGGTCCGGGTATCATCAAGTAAAAGTGGGGAGTGTGACATTCCCAAGATGATTTTTCGTACTAGTTATGGTCACTTTAAGTTTGTGGTAATGTCCTTTGGGTTGACAAATGCACCGACTATATTTATGGATCTCATGAATAGGGTCTTTAAATCCCACCTTGACTTGTTTATGGTGGTTTTTATTGATGATATCTAGATTTATTCCCATAGTGAGTAGGAGCATATGAATCACTTAGGGGTGCTGTTACAAATATTGAGGGAGGAGACGTTATATGCTAAATATGAAAAATGTGAGTTTTGGTTGAAAGAGGTTACTTTTATAGGGCATATGGTGTCGGATGATAGCATTAAGGTGGATCCTAAGAAGACAAAGGTGATTAGAAATTAGCCTAGACCTTTGACTCCATCAGATATAAGAAGTTCCTTAGGTTTTGTGAGTTATTATCGGAGGTTTGTAAATGGTTTCTCCTATATTGCTTCTCTTATGAGTAAGCTGACACAAAAGAAGGCGAAAATCTTGTGGATCGATGAATATGAAAAAAGTTTCCAAACCTTGAAAGATAATCTTGTCTCTACTCTTATCTTGGCTCTACTGGAAGGGTTAGAAGGATTTGTTGTATATTTTGATGCCTCAAGAATTGGTTTAGGGTGTATTTGATACAAAATGGTAAGGTGGTAGCATATGCCTAGAGACAACATTAGGTGCATGAGAAGAATTATCTCACCCGTGATCTTGAATTCGCAGCCGTGGTAATTGCTTTGAAAATTTGGTTTCACACTTCTAAAGGCATGTTGATGTGTTTAACAACCACTGGAGTCTCCAATATGTATTCACCCAAAATATTTAAATTGAGACAAACAAGATGGTTAGAGCTCCTTAAAGATTATGATATGAGTGGGCATTATCATCCCAGCAAAGCTAATGTTGCGTGCGATGCTCTAAGTAGAGTGTCCATGGGTAGTCTTGCTCATGTTGGTGATGAGGGCAAGGAGGTGGCTAGAGAAAGTTCACCAGTTTGCTAGATTGAGGGTTAGGTTAGATGAAGTTTATAATGGTGGTGTAGTGGTTGTTAATAGTTCTAAATCTTCCTTGATTGAGGAGGTAAAGCGAAATGAGATCTTGACCTCGCCTTGCTAGAGATGAAGGACTTGGTGAGAGATGGTAAAGTGGAGGTTTTCTCCCAAGGAAGGGATAGTGCCCTTAGGTACCAAGGTAGATTGTGTATGCTAAATGTGGATGACTTGAGAGCATTGTTCTTGAAGAAGGCCCATAATTCATCCAAATTCATTCACCTTGGTTCTACAAAGTTGTGTAGAGACTTGAGGGAGGTGTATTGGTTGGGTGGTATGAAGAGGGACATTGCAAAGTTTATATCTAGATGTCCTAATTGCCAACAAGTGAAGTTTGAACATCAAAGGCTGGGTGGCCTAGCCTAAGAAATAGGGATTCCTACTTCGAAGTTTGAAGATATAAACATGGATTTTGTGGTTGTTGCCTAAGACTAGGAAACATTTTGACTTTATTTAGGTTGTTGTGGATAGAATGACAAAGGTAGCTTACTTTCTGCTGGTCAAAACCACCCATGGTGCCAAAGATTATTCCAAGTTATATATAAATGAATTAGTTAGATTGCATGGGGTACCCTTGACTATCATGTCGAATCATGGTGCTCAATTCACTCCTCACTTTTAGAGGTCATTTCAAAGAGATCTTGGTACCAAGGTTAAACTTAACACTGCTTTTCATCCTCAAATGAATTGTCAAGTTGAGAGGACTATTTAAACTCTTGAGTATATGCTTAAGGTTTGTGTTTTGGAGTTTAAGGGTAGTTGGGATGAACATTGTCCACTCATTGAGTTTGCTTACAACAATAGCTACCTCTCAAGCATTGGTATGGCTCCCTTTGAAGCTCTTTATGGTAGGCGTTGTAGATCCTCGATTGGGTGGCTTGAAGTGGGGAAAATGGCTTTTCTAGGTCCGAATTTGGTCATAGAGAGCTTGGAGAAGGTAAGGGTGATAAGCGAGAGATTGAAAACATCCCAAAGTAGATAAAATTCCTACTCCAATATAATGAGAAGAGATATTGAGTTTAAGGTTGGTGATTGGGTTTACTTGAAAGTCGCACCCATGAAAGGTATGGTCTGGTGTGGCAAGAAAGGGAAATTAAGCCCAAAGTTTGTGGGTACTTATAAATTTTTTAAGAGAGTAGGTAAGGTTGCATATGAGTTGTAGTTGCCTATGGAGATGAATATGATTCATTCGGTCTTTCATGTGTTTATGTTGAGAAAGTGTATGGGTGACACAATTGCTATAGTGCCCTTAGAGATTGTGGGTAATATAGAAGATATTTTGACCTATGAAAAGTTCTTGGTGGAGATTTTGGATAGACAAGTGAATAGGTTGAAAAACAAGGATATAGCTTCCGTCAAGGTCCATTAAAGGAACCAGCAAGTTGAAAGTGTCACATGGGAAGCCGAGGCGAACATAAGATGGCGATATCCATATCTCTTAAACACTACTCAAGCTAAAGTTACTAGTTTATGTTCCCTATATGATTTCAAGTCTTAAGTTTCATCCCTCATGTCATTTTGCATACATTCATGTTCATGGCAACAAGTTTATGGTGATTATTGACACTTATGTTAAGACTTTTTAAAAATGATGTTTAAATGCATTTGTTTCATTCATGTCGGGCTAAACTCTTCATGATTAGTTTTCTTATGCACGTTTCATGGACATTCAAGGATGAATGTTCCCAAGGTGGAGATATTAAAACACCCCAAAAATATTCTTCGAAATGTCCATAGTCATAATTTTCGTACATCTCAAAATACATGCGTGATATAGAAAATCCAACTTCATATTCTCAATCAGAGGGCAAAATTTAGTAGGGGATGGTAAAACCCAGATTTTAGAGGACTTATAGAGAAAAATAGTTTTTGCTAATTTTTGATTTCTAGATAGCATTTACACCTTGGCCGCGATGCGCCAAGGGTGTGGAGAAGTGTAAAATGTTCCTTGCATTTGCTCTGCATCGCGGACTAGACGTGGGCTAGTATAAAATGTTCCTTAGTAATTTTGTCTTGACTAAGGGCATTGGGGTCATAGCCCATTTCCCATTTATGCATATAAGCATCCACACTTAGCTATTTTTCATCTCGATATCACACAAAATCCTCACAAAAACCTCTCCAAGACTTAAACAAATATCTCATTCCAAATTCAAGGATTTCAAGCTTAACTTTGGAACTTAAGGATTCAGTTCAAGCTTTATGTTTCCTTTAAGCTCATCTCAATAAAACCCATGTTTCAGGTATGTGGGTTTTATCCATCGGATCCTTCCACCCACGGAGCCCAATCTTCCTTTTTATGAAGATTGCATGTGTTTCAAGTTGTATCATTTATGTGTATCTCATATTATGGATTATAAAAATAAATTATGTTGGGATTTTATGAAATGTTGATTGATTATTCATAGCTATCTATTTCAAGCTTATACCATGAATTTTTTTTGTCTATTGAGACTATGCATATTTTGAGCTATGAAACTATGATCTATTATGAGATTTGACTATGGATTTTAAGGTACCCTACATGAGGGTTTTTCTATATGTTGGTGGGTTGATTTGCATTAAGTTTTCTTATATTATTTTGCTTTTGAATTGTATGATTTTAAACAGCCATTATGAACCCACCAAGTGTTTGATAAAATGTCATGACAAGAATTCTCAAGTTATTTATGATCTATTACATATTTTACAAGTCAATTGACTTCAGAATGATTAAGGAATTTCAAGTATGGGTTGAATTCATGAAAAGTATCTATGATGTTGCAAGTATCAAGTTAAGCCTTATTTCAGGATTTTTACCTCTTATGAGTCGTTCATGTTAAAGCAAGGGATCATGTATGATTGTATATATTTTCATGTTGAACTTAGGCTCACTATTAGAGGTCAAGCATGCTTATGAGCTACTCAAGTCATGTTATCATGTCTCTTACAAGTTGTTCTTATTATGACTAAAGTATGATTATATCAAGTATTATGTGAGACTAGACTTAGCACCGATTGAGGCTTAACATGAAGGCTCAATTCAAGGTCTCCTTATATAAAGTCTTAGTCTCTAAACTATGTGTCACCATAGGTTATACATGAGCTCTCTTATGGATTTTTAGTGGATCTAGCTTGTTATACCATACCTTGTCGAGGGGGTGAAATGCCTCGATCACCATGACGAGAGCGTGACATCCCTTGAATTATTCATTACATGGCTACCATGGCAAGTAAACCACACTCTGTTAAGGGGGTGAAATTCCTCAATCACCTTGTTGAGGGGATGACTTATCTCAATCACTTTGACAAGAGGGTGACATGCCTTGGTTTCCAAGTATTATCTCACTTGGTCTTTGTCGGTTAAGGTCTCTTCCCACTCATGTATTATATACTATGTAAGATATATGATTTACAAGAATGTTTTACTTTAAGAATTAATCATGCATTCCATATTAATATTATACTTATCCATTACTTATGATTATGCATTTTGATTGTATTGGCTTATGTCTTGTTACATTGCATCCTACATACTTAGTACATTCTTACTAATGTATACACTATGCCTATATGGTATTACTATGTTGGGACTAGATCACCTTTTGATCATCCTCCATGTGACTAGTTTAGTATTTCAGATATAAGCTTTGGTGAGTTCTCAAGTCTGAGGACACTATCTATGTTACTCTTACTATTTGATACTTCTTTATGTTAAATACTTGTAACTATGAAAGCGATCTCGAAAGGTGTCTTGGCCCTGGTGCCATTTCATGTTAGAGGTGTTGTTAGATATTATGTTGTATTTATGTTATAATCTCAACACTAATACGCTTTTTATGATTACCAAGACTTTCCTTTGTCCCATTTCCCTTTCATTATATCTCATGTTGTTGTTATTTTGCTTTCACGACCAAGGATATGTGGTTGATATGCTATGAGGCTTATTTTCAGTCTCTTTGGGTTCCCATTCACCGTGTCACATCTAGGACCTAGGCTTGGGTCATGACAAATATGGTATCAGAGTACTAGTTTATTAATGGTCCTCTGAATCCAATACATTGCGTCGGTTAAAGTCTTATTCATGGTTGTGAAGCACGCCATAACTATGAATGGGAGTCTATGAGACATTTTAGTAAAGGTTAATTCTTCATGATCTATATCATGCTTTAGATTTGAGTTTAAGGCTTTTCCCCTAACGAATGTTGTTTGCTTTTGTAGATTATGCTAATTCCAGAAGGGAGACTAAGGAGAGCTCATACACCCCTACACCCAAAGATCAACCTTCCCCTCCCTCTCCTCAATGAGGAGGGGTAGCCCTAGATAAGTTCTGCGATGCTATTACAATGTTGAGTCATGCTATGACCAACCAAATTAACCAAGGGGCCAAGCCTCTCATGCTCCCACTCTAGCATATAGGGTGAGGGATTTCACTATAATGAACCCACCAAAGTTCCATGGGTCCAAGATGAATGAGGATCCCAAAGAGTTCATAGACGAGGTGTACAAGGTGCTATCTATCATGAGGGTCAATTTGGATGAAAAAGCAGAGTTGGAGGCCTCCCAACTCCAAGGGGTGGCTCAAATTTAGTTTACACAATGGAAGTTGGAGAAGGGGAATGATAATGTTATCCCTTGGGAAGAGTTCAAAGTAGCATTTCTCAATTGGTTCTTTCCTATCGAGCTAAGAGAGGCTAAAATAATAGAGATTATAAACCTTAAGCAAGGTTCCATGAGTGTGATGGAGTATTCCCTCATGTTCAACAAGCTCTCCAAGTATGCCCTATAATTGGTTGCCAAAACTAGATACAGGATGATCAAATTTGTGTGTGGAGTGTCCAACTTGGTTATTAAGAAGTGTCGTACTGCCATGCAAGTAGGTTACATAGACTTGCCTTGGCTCATGACTTATCCTGAGCATCTAAAAGGGGAAAAGCATAGAAAATGAAGAAGTTGTGAGTCCAAGAGGGATCATTCAAAAGGTGGATTCCAAGGTTACAAGGGTGGCAGGTTACCTCAAGGCCATAAGTTCCAAGGACAAGGGTCTTCCAATTCTCCCAATAGGAGATTTGCTAATGATAATCCAAGATTCCAAGGTGGTGGTGGTGGGGTGTCTAACCGTAACTGCCAAAGATGTGGTAGAAACAAAAATGGCCTATGTTTGAGAAACTCTAATGCTTCATATGGTTGTGGTTAAGTGGGTCATAAGATGGTTAATTGTCCTTATGCTCAAAATAAAGTTAGAGATGGTTGTCCACAAGGTCAAGGTGAAAATGCGGGTCCAAGGGCTAAGAGAGGCCAACAAGGGGGTGCTCTAAGCCAAAATAGATTCTATGCTCTTCAAGGAAGACAAGGGGTGGATGAAGTGTCTGATGTCCTCACCTTTATGTTTAAGGTTTTTGATTATGATGTGTATGCGTAAATGCCAATCTTTCTTTTATAACTCCTTTTGTTGCCAAAAAGCTTCATGTTAATCCCAAATTGTTGTGTAAACCTTATAAAGTATCTACCCCTTTTGGTGGGTCTATTATTGCTAAAAGAGTCTATAGAAATTGTCCCATATTCATATTGCATAAAGTCTTGCCTTGCGATTTTGTTGAATTAGATATGGTGAATTTGGATATCATTCTTGGGATGGATAAGTTGCATGAATATTATACTTCTAATGATTATAGACCCCGTAGGGTGAAATTCCAATTGCCTAATCAGCCCTTCCTTGAATGGGAAAGTCATGATGTGGTGGCCAAGGGATAGATTCATTTCTTGTCTTAAATCCCAAATGTTTATTTCTAAGGGTTGTCTTTATTATCTTGTGAGGGTTAGGAATGTTGAGACCAAAGTCCTTCCTATTAAGTTGGTTCTGGTGGTTAATGAGTTTCTTGATGTCTTTCCTGATAAGCTTCCTGTTGTTCCTCCTAATTGGGAAATAGATTTTGATATAGACCTTTTTTTCGATGAAAAACCCATTTCTATTCTCCCTTACCGTGTGGTGCCTGCAGAATTGATGAAGTGAAAGGAGAAATTGAAGGATTTATTGGAAAAGGGATTCTTAAGGCCTAGTAAGTCACCTTGGGGCTCACGGGTGTTATTTGAGAAGAAAAGGGATGGTTTCCTTAGAATGTGCATTGATTACCGCCAAATTAATGGAATTACCATAAAGAACAAGTACCCTATACTAAGGATTAATGACCTTATTGATCAACTTCAAGGGGCTAGTCACTTTTCTAAGATTGATCTTCATTCCGGGTATCACCATGTGAATGTGAGGGAGTGTAACATTCCCAAAATGATATTCTAGACTAGGTATGGGCACTTTGATTTTGTGATTATGGCCTTTGGGTTGACAGATGCACCGGCTATATTTATGCTTCTCATGAATATGGTCTTTAAACCCTACCTTGACTTATTTGTGGTGGATTTTGTTAATGATATCTTGATTTATTCCCATAGTGAGGAGGAGCATGTGAATCAGTTGAGGGTGGTGTTGCAAATATTGAGGGAAGCAAGGTTGTATGCTAAATATGAAATATATGAGTTTGGTTGAAAGAGGTTGCTTTTCTAAAGCATGTCGTGTCAAGTTATGGCATTAAGATGTATCGTAAGAAGATGGAGGTGATTAGAAATTGGCTTAGACCTTTGAATCCATCGGGTATTAGAAGTTTCTTGGTTTTGGCAGGTAATTATCGGAGCTTTGTAAATTGTTTCTCCTCTATTGTTTCTCCTATGACTAAGTTGACACAAAAGAAGGAGAAATTTGTGTGGACCGATGAATATGAAAAGAGTTTCTAAACCTTGAAAGATAAGCTTGTCTCCACTCCTATCTTTGCTCTACCATAAGTGTTGTAAGGATTTGTTGTATATTGTGATACCTCATGAATTGGTTTGGGGTGTCTTGTGATGCAAAACGTTAAGGTAATAGCATATTCCTTGAGACAACTTAAGGTGCATGAGAAGAATTATCCCACCATGATCTTGAATTGGAGGCTGTGGTATTTGCTTTGAAAAATTGGCGTCACTACTTGTATGGGGTTTATGTTGATGTGTTTACCAACCACAAGAGTCTCCAATATGTGTTCACCCAAAAAGATCTTACCTTGAGACAAAGAAGTTGGTTAGAGCTACTTAAATATTATAATATGAGTGTGCATTATCATCTCGGCAAAGCTAATGCTACAGTCAATGCTCTAAGTAGATTTTCCATGGATAGTCTAGCTCATGTTGGTGATAGGGGCAAGGAGGTGGGTAGAGAAGTTCACCGGTTGGCTAGATTGGGGGTTAGGTTTGGATGAAGTTGATAATGGTGGTGTAGTTGTTGTTGATGGTTCTAAATCTTCCTTGATTGAAGAGGTAAAGACGAAACAAGATATTGACCATGTCTTAGTAGGGATGAAGGCTTTGGTAAGAGATAAAAATGTGGAGTTTTTCTCCCAAGAGGGAGATGGTGACCTTTGCTACCAAGGCAGATTGTGTGTGCCAAATGTGGATGACTTGAGAGAATTGATCTCGAAGGAGGCCTATAATTCATCCTATTCCATTCAGCCTGATTCTACAAAGATGTATAGAGACTTGAGGTTGGTTTATTGGTGGTTAGTATAAAGAGATATATTTTAAAGTTCATATCCGGATGTCACAATTGCAAACAAGTGAAGGACGAACATCAAAGATCGGGTGGCCTAGACCAAGATATATAGATTCCTATTTAGAAATAGTAAAAGATTAACATGGTTTTGTGGTTGGGTTGCCTAAGACTAGGAAACATTTTGACTCTATTTGGGTAGTTGTGGATAAAATGACAAAGTCGCCTCACTTACTACTGGTCAAAACCACTCATACTGCCGAAGATTATGCCAAGTTATATATTTATGTGTTAGTTAGGTTGCATGGGGTGACCTTGTCTATCATTTTGGACTGTGGTGCTCAATTCACTTCTCACTTTTGGAGGTCATTTCAACGAGGTCTTAGTACTAAGGTTAAGCTTAGCACGTCTTTTCATATTCAAACAAATGGTCAAGCCGAGAGGACCATCCAAACTCTTGAAGATATGCCTAGGGCTTGTGTTTTGGTTGTAAGACAAGGTCTTTAGCTACATAGCCAAGTTTCAAACAAGGTCGTTTCCACTAACGGCTTCACAGCTTTTACAAAGTTTGATGATTTGTACAAACTCATATACAAAGATCGATCATCAGAGATGGTGATTTGACACTTAGAAATTTTTTGTACTGATACTAACATGGGACCCTACCATAAGATGTGGCGGTTGCACAGCCCGTGAAAGGGGTCGTGGTGGGTGCCTCAGCACACAATGGCTTTCAAACCACGATCACCTACCACGAGCCATTTTCTTGGCTAGTAGCATGTAGCATAAGCCATGAAGGACCACTTTATCTTAAATTCCCCAATAAGCCAAAACATACCACACACAAGGCCAAGGGCTACCCCTAGGCAGTCTTCATGTCTCGTGGAGGTGACCATGGAATATCACCCTAGTGAAAAACTCCCAGAACCTTGATATTATGAGATTTAGGTCCTTACACTTCTTTTGTGTAGAATTAGACCCAATCTACCTCTTCAACCTCTATACCCCATTTGTCCTCTCATTAGATTTCTTTGAACATTATTCCACGATGCCTCTTCACCTTCACCCTCACCTTCATGCCCATCATGATAATCTTCATCTCTTACTTCCTTGACTTGGATTGGTAGGCGTTGAGCTTCGGGTGCTTGGAAGGGTGAATTTTTGTTTAGTGATGTATGGTAAGGTCGATATGGATTTGGTTGAACTTCTTATGGATTTGGGTTCTGTGGTTATGTGGTATGTGGGTATTAGAGTTGGGATTCACGGGTGTTATATTGAATACTTTATGGAAGGTTTAGGGAGTCATAGTAGGAGAAGGACGGTTAGGACCACTCATTGTAACTCCACTACTAGTTTTGGAGTTTTATTTGTAGAGTTTACTCGAGCCTCTACATTGATCATTCTACCATCCAAAACTGATACACTACCTTAGATGGTGGATACTTGACCCTCCATGGCTTCCATTCTTCGACTTATATTGGTAATCATTTCCATTACAACATCCAAAAGAGGATCCTGTGGTGGTTATGGCATTTTATTCCCACTTGCCATGGTAACTATAAAAATAACACTCAACAAGAATAACAAGCAATGTTAGCATTTGTAAAACAAAACTCATAATTGCTTGTGTTTACATACCTTTGATTGCCTCCCAAATTGGCTCAGTTACGGTTAAAGATTGGTTATACTAGGTGATACACAAGGTGCCAATTTCTACTATTGGCTAGATTAGATTCTTGTTTCATAAACAATGGATGACTCAATTAAAGAAAACAAAATTAAATCCAGAAGATAACTACTGAAATGACCCAAAAAGTGCTTGAAAATGTGCCTCGGAAGTGCTTGGAATCATAATTTCCATATTTCTCAAAATTTGTGTGTGACATCAAAATTCTGACTTCATATTCTTGTTCAAGGTTCAAATTTAGTGGCAAGTAGGTCTAATACTGATTTAAGAGCAACCATAGAAAAATTTACAAATCACCAAAATGCAACTTCTAGAGACGATCCGCGCCCCTAGCGCGACGGGCCAAGGGCATGCTACAGTGTATTTTATGCATTGTTTTTCTTGTTCGGTCTAAGGCTTTAGGTCTTGGGACTAAGTGTTACCATGTGTGAAAATACCTATACTTAGCCTTATTTCACCCTCATATCAGTCAAGACATTCCCAAATACACACCAAAAAACACTTAGACAATATTTCATCTCCAAATTTTAAGTCTCAAAACTCATCCGAATTTTAAGGTTATCATTCAAGATTCAAGTCTCCATCTTCAAATTTCATCAAGCTATTCTCCAAAGCTAAGGTATGTGAGTTTAATTCATGGGTTCCTCTCACCCATGATACACAAGCTTCCTTTTACTTAAAATTGTTAAAGTTGATTTACTCATGGGTCTTAATTATTATGAATTTCACTGCACATAATGTTGGGGTTTCTTGAAATTATGGTTGTTTTAGCATATGTTTGAGCTATGAATCTAAGTTCTATTGTGATTTTTGATGTATATATCTTGAGGGTATTACCAAGTATCTATTGATGGTTTTACATGGAATTTTCTAGTATGATTACACTCTTGAATTGCATGATTTTACACAAGCACTACAAACCCACCAAGTGTTTGATAAAATGTCCGGCTATGGTTTCTTGAGAAATTGAAGGTCCAATGCATATCTTATGAGTTGAATGACTTTATGATGATGAAAGAAAGGTATGTGTATGATCTCCTATATAGTGTTTGAATATGACTATGCCTAACTCGGGGGCACAAGAGCTTGGGTACCCATGTCGAGGGGCTCGTATCTTGAAAGTCAATGAAGAGGATAGCGCCTTGATAACCAGGATGAGGGGTTAATACCTCAATCACCTAGGTGTTAGGGTGAGACGATCCATCAACCAATCAATTTGTTCTTACCTTGATAGCCATGTGGGGGGTTTGTACCTTGGTCACCAAGGGTGATAGGGTGAGATGATCTACCAACCAACCAAAGGGGTTTCTACCTTGGTAACCTATGTGTTTTATATGTTGGTATTTTCTTACACCTTGTATTATATTCTATGTAACCATGTTTTTACTTGAGCATTAATCATACATGCCATATTGCTAATATGTTATCTATTGCCTACTACTATACATTTTAGTTATGATGCTTATCTCTTGTTGCATTGCATCCTACATAATTAGTACATTCAACCATACTAACAAATACACTATACCTACATGATGTTACCATGTAGGAACCAGAGTCCCACTTGATCATCCTCCTTCACGTGGCTAGTACGACATCTGTCAAACCCTTTGGTGAGTCATCCATTTCGGGGATGATGCTTATGATCGCTTATGATGTTCTAAGACTATATTTCCTTTATGTATATGTTGAATATGAGGGTAAGCCTGGTTGCCTATCTTCGCCCCCGCTATGTATCTAAATTTTAGAGGTGTTGTTTGATATGTTTTCTATTACGCTATGAGTTTTGACTCCCTCTTGACTCTTGATGTTTATGATATAGAAGTTTTCCGCTAGCCTTGTTTATCCCTATTTGCTATCTATTGTTGTATTTTATTGCTTCCACGACCAAGGATATGTAATAATATGTTAAGAGGCTTCCTTGGGGTCCCTATGCGCCATGTCACATCAAGACCCTAGGTTTAGGTCATGACAAACTTGGTATTAGAGTGCTAGGTTATTAGATTCTCGGAGTCCAACACACCACGTCAATTAAAGTCTTATTCATGGTTTTGTTATGCACCAAAACTATGAATACGAGGCTATGAGCTATTTTAGGAAATGTTTCCCTTATTCATGTTCTTAACCATGCTACAAGGTTGAAATAATGATTTCCCCCTTGTCGGTTGTTCTTTGCTATGCTAGATCATGCCTAACACAAGTAGAAGAAGAGACCACAAACCAGAGGGACAACCGGCTCATGGTGAGATCCGGGATGCTCTCACTTTGCTTGCACAAGTTATGGATAATCAAGCCAACCAAGGGGCCCAAGCTCTTCATGCTTCTACATCGGCATCTCGGGTGAGAGACTTCATAAGAATTGATCCCTCGAAATTCTATAGGTCAAAGGTGGATGAGTACCCACGAGAGTTCATTGATGAGTTCTAGAAGGTCTTGGCTATAATTAGTGTTAGATCGGAGGAGAAGGCAGAGTTGGTGGCTTACCAACTCAAGGGGATGGCATAAATATGGTTTGATCAATGGAAGGAGGAAAAGGGAATCAACAATGTGGTGCTATGGGAGGAGTTCAAGATGGCATTCCTTAATCTGTCCTTCCCTATTGAGCTTAGGGAAGCCAAATCAACGGAATTTATGAATTTGAGATGAGGGAATTTTATTGTTAAGGAGTATTCCCTCAAGTTTAATCAACTCTCTAAATATGCTTCCCACTTGGTGGCTGACCAAGGGTCTAGAATGAATAAATATGTTATGGATGCTACCAAATTGGTGAGTGAGGAATGTTGGTCTGCCATGTTAATTAGTGACATGGATTTCTCCCAGCTGATGACCTATGGCAAGCAAATGCAAGAGGAAACGTTGAGAAATAGGAAGGGTTATGACACCAAGAGGGCCCACTTAGTCACAAAAAGATTGAATGTCCTCTTAACTGCAACAAGGTTAAAGTGGTTCGTCCACAAGATGATAATGCAGTTCCTTTGGGAAGGAATCCATGTGTATTTAACTCAAACTATTGAGAAAGGAAAAAGGGAACAAAGATAGAAGGATATGTGTATTTAAATCAACTATTGAAATTATGGGCAACAAGGAACTAACCTCACCTCCTAATTGATTTCAACAACTCAAGTCAAACCCTAGACCGAAAAATTGAAGGAAACTAAGAACCACAAATAGGAAACCTTCAAATAACCAAGAAAAGAAGTCAACTAACAATTCTAAGAGTTCACCATAATTACTCAACTAAGAAGATACTACAATTTGTGAATTCAATATTCAACATAGCCTAAGTCCTCCAAATGATAAAATAAGGCTATTTATACTAAGTAAATTAAAGAAAACATTTTCTTTAGAATTTCACCCTTAATGAGTAAGGGCCTTGTTTGATATCGTTCTTTTCAGATACTTGAATTCAAGTAGTAGTAATTTGCACATATAGCCTCTTTCCTTCCTTCTTCTCAACTCGATAGACCTTCCATACATTGTAAGCCTTTCTTTGGTGACCCTCAAGCTCCTCTAATGCTTCCTTGTTCATGAACATTGCTTGTAGGTCTTGGAGATCTTTTGCTAGACTCCTTGTGAATGGTCTTGAAGGGTACATGCCACTCATATTGGTATCATCTCTACTTTGCATGTTATCATCCTCCCCTTATTGAAAAAGATTCATCGTCGAATCCAAAGATTCACCTACACACAAAGAGATAAATCAATAATATTGAAAATATTATGACCATTATACTCACTTGGCAAATCAATCACGTAGGCATTGTCATTGATTCTCTTGAGTACTATGAAACGTCCAACTCCTCTTTGGCTTAGCTTTCCTTTTTGAACATGTGGAAAACTCTCTACCCACACCCAATCATTTGGGTTGATGATCATTTCCTTTCTCGCCCAATTCACTAGAATAGCCACCTTAGAATTGTTCTTTTCAATGGTCTCTTTAACTTTGGCACGAATGGTCATCATCTCCTTTGCCCTTTGATTGGCATCTAGGCTCAAAACAATATTACTAGACAATGGAGTCATGGTTAGTAGAAACAAAGGTTTAAAGTCATAACATGCCTTAAATGATGATATTCCAATAGAGGAGTAGAAAGACCGGTTATATGTAAATTCAATCAAAGGTAAATGGTCTTACAAGTAGTTGGGGTCCCTCCAATCTTGCACTGAAGCACACTTCGAAGAGTAATATTGACTACTTAAATTTGTCCGTCCATTTGAGGGTGCCAAGAAGTATAGAACATATGTTTGATACCAAATGTAACCCATAGACTCTTCCAAACGTGACTAAGGAACTTAGAACCCCTATCACTAACAATGGTTTGAGAGAATCCACGTAATTTAAGAACATTGATGACAAATAAAGATGCTATATGGGATGCATCATCACATTTATTGCATGGAATAAAATAAATCATGTTAGAAAATCTATCCACTACAACAAATGTGCTATCAGGTCCTCTTTCAGGAAAATCCAATACAAAATCCATACAGATATCCATCCATGACCACTAGAAGTAAGGAGAGGGGTATACTTACCTTAGGGCCGAGTTGTGGATTTGGCATGCTTACAATCGAGACATTGTCCCCAAATTCGCTCTACTTCATGCGTTATCTTGGGCCAAAAGAATTGATCCTTTAGAATGTCAAGTGTTTTGTGTACCCCCAAGTGTCACATCAAACCACAACTATGAGCCTCCTTGACAAGTAGCTCTCTCCATGAGCTCATAGGAACACAAGCTCGTCCATCACAGAACAAAAATCCATCAAAAAATTGAAACCTATCAACCCGCTTCAATTGGTTAAGATTATCAAATGTATCTTTTAATTCGGGATCCTTAGGATAAAATTCCTTTAAGCTTTCAAATCACATCATTCTATAAGCCAAGGTAGTCACCAATATAAACCTTCTTGATAGGTCATCCGCTACAACATTTTCCTTACCTTGCTTGTCATAGTCTTGCAAAAGAGAAGAAATAATACTAGGCAAAGTGCTAGTATTTTGGTTAGCATGCAACAAAAGATGGGTGTTGATGCGGCATAGTAGAAAGCGTCCCTCATCCACACCTCTTAAACACTTTCTTGTCTTTTCTATCATGAACATATTCTCCTTATTTTTAGCCAAGGAACCTCCTTCCCTTGGAACAACAATGGAACTTTCACCATCATGATTAAAGAACACACTTTATCTTGAATTTTCCACTGAGCATTTAATAGATTCTCCATTTTATCAAGTTCTTCTTTGTAAACGGCTCCCTTAATTCTTCTCACAACACATGAAAGATTGGAATTCATCTTCAAGTCTTCATCATTATTAAGAAAAGAATTTCCTTTCTCCATGAATCAAGAAAAATTTACCCTCTCATCTAACCATTCTTCTTCATTTCTCATCCTATCTCCTCTACATCCCATCCTATCTCCTCTATTCCCAACTTTATCTCCTCTATACCAATAATCTCGGCCTCCCATACCATGATCCCACCCCATATCTGTCATGACCCAAGCCTAGGGCCTAGACATGACCGACGAATTGGGAACACAAAGGAACCCCACACAAGCCTCATAGCATATTATTACACATCCTTGGTCACGGAAATAATTAGAATAACAATAAGAAATAAATGTAAACAACGGGAATGGGGACTAAGGATAAACTTCCATATCATAAATATCAAGAGTCATTAGAGTCAAGCGCATAGAATATACACATAACATGTTCAACAATACTCGTACTACATAGATAAGAGCGGGGGCCAAGACAAAG
This sequence comes from Solanum sejunctum, assembly GCA_025642045.1. NCBI lineage: Eukaryota > Viridiplantae > Streptophyta > Magnoliopsida > Solanales > Solanaceae > Solanum > Solanum sejunctum. Next base: position 11,232 of record JAOTQJ010159550.1, on the reverse strand, counting down.
TAATCAGACTCACCCTCTTAGTCAATATATAAGTTAGGAGAGAAAGTCTTAATACATTGCAATAGATCATAAGTAACATCCCCAGAATGGAAGACTCACCAACAACCTTGATAGAGGTTCTACTAGCCATTGAAGGAGGATGATCAAGTGGTGCACCGGTTCCTACATGGTGATATCATGTAGGCATAGAGTATACATTAGAATGTTTGAATGTACTAAGTATGTAGGATGCAATGTAACAAAAGGTAGGTACCATAAGCAAAGTGCATAATCATAAGTAATGAATAGCATACTAATAATATGCAACGAATGAATGATGCTTAAAGTAAAACCATGCTTATATAGATCATAATACGAGTGTAAGGAGTGACCATTATAATGCAAGCCAAGGCCTACCACCCCCTTGGATAGGCACATGAGGTACGAACCCCTTCATGAGGTTGATGGAGTACAAAACCCACATTAAGGTTTATGGGTACCAAACCCCAACAAGGTACCTGGGCCTACCCCCCCCCCCCCAAAGCTAGGCCACCAAGGTACTAATCCCTCGATAGGTTACCCTAGCCTACGACCCCCGAGCTAGGCTTGGTCATCTCAAAGACTATATAGAGATAATATCATATATATATATATATATATGTGTGTGTGTGTGTGTGTGTGTGTGTGTGTACTCCCATTTTTTCATCATATACATACATTCCTTTTCATCATTATTCCATCATTATTTCATCATTATTTCATCATCATTTCATCATCATATAGTCATTCAACTCATAAGACATACATTGGACCTTCAATTCCTTACGAATCCATAACCAGACATTTATCAAACACTTAGAAGGTGTAATGCTAGTGTAAAACCATGCAATTCAAGAGGTAAATCACATTAGAAAAATCAGTGTAAAGCCATCAATAGATACTTGATAACACCCTCAAACAATATACATCAAGACCACTCATCAATCCTTACCATAGACCTTAGATTCATAGCTCCAAACATAGTAAAATATTCACAATTTCATAAATCCAACAAAGTGTGTAGTGAATTTCATAATGAATAAGACCCATGACTGAATCAACTTTAAATCATGCAATTTTTGAGTAAAGAAGCTTAGGTATCATAGGTGAAAGGAACAAATAAGAGAAACCCACATACCTTAGCTTTGGAGGTGAACTTAATGAAGATTGGAGATGGAGACTTCAAGCTCGAGAGGAAAAATGCGGATAGGGTTTTGAGTCTTGAATTTAGGATATAAAATATTGGCTAAGTGTTTGAATGAGTATTGGGGTATGCATAGAATGATATGAGGGTGAAAACCGATTAAGTATGGGCATTTTCATGTTTGGGAACACTTAGGACCAAGAATTAAAAGTCTTGGATCGAAGTCAAAAAATGGACAAAATTTAACACTAGTACATGCCCTTAGCGTGCCGTACCAGGGGCGCGAAAAGATCTCTAGACATTGCATTTTGGAATTTCAAATTTTGATACGATTACTCTAAAATCGGGGTTAGACCATTTACCCCTAATTTTGACCTCCTGAAGAAGAATATGAAGTCAAATTTTTGATATCACGCATGAATTTTGATACATATAGAATTTATAATTTTGGGCACTTCCGAGGCATATTTTCAGGCACTTTTAAGGGTCATTTTGATATCTCTCCCTTGGGAACATTCATCCCCGAATGTCAAAACGACATATATCAGGTGCACAAACATGAAAATTTCAGCCCATATAGTGATGCAATAATGCACTTAACATCATTTCAAAAACTTCATCATAAATGTAAAATCATCATGAAATTGTCAATATAAACATGAACATATGCAATGACTTGGAGCTGAATTTAAGACTTTAGATCAAATGAAGGACTTAGATCATTACATTAGGACTGAGTGGAGTGAAAAATGTAAGGATATCGCTTTTGCATATCTTCTTCAGCTTGCCAAGTAGCACTTTCAACTTGTTGATTCCTTTAAAGGAGCTTAACAGAAGCGACCTCTTTTTTTCTCAACCTCTTCACTTGCCTATCAAAAATCTGAACCGAAACCTCTTCAATTGTCAAATTATCCTCAACAACACCTATAACATCAAGTAGCACAATGGCATTCAGATTATCTATACATTTCCTCAACGTGGACACATGAAACACCGGATGAACTAATTCTACCTCACTAGGCAACCTCAACTCATAAGCTACCTTGCCAACCCTCATCATAACCTCATAAGGACCAACATATCTTGGGATCAACTTGCCCTTCTTACCAAAACAGACCACAGCCTTCAGGGGTGAAACTCTAGGTAAACCCAATGACTAACTTTGAATTCAAGGTATCTTCTTCTAAGATTTGCATAGGATTTTTGACAACTTTGGGCTGTCCTCAACCTTTCCCTAATCATCCTAACCTTCTCATCACCCTCCATAACCAGATATGGTCCCAAAAAAGCTATCTCACCAAACTCAAACCATCCGATTGGTGATCTACAATGTCTCCCATAGAGAGCCTCAAAAGTAGCCATATCGATGCTAGAATTATAGCTATTGTTGTAGGCAAACTCAATCAACAGAAAATGATCATCCCAACTACCTTTAAGCTCTAACACACATTCTCTAAGCATATACTCAAGTGTTTGTATGGTCCTCTCAACTTGGTTATCTGTTTGAGGGTGGAAGACCGTATAAAGCTTTACTCTAGTACCAAGATCACTTCGGAAATATCTACAAAAATGTGAAGTAAATTGTGCCCCAAAATCCGATATAATGGACAAAGGAACCCCATGATACCTTACCAAGTCATGAATATACAACCTTACATAATCTTCATCCCCAAATGTGGTCTTAACCTATAGAAAGTGAGCTGATTTTTGTCATCCTATCAACCATAACACAAATGGAATCAAAACCATTTCTAGTCTTGGGAAATCCAACTACAAAATCCATATTTATCTCTTCCCAGTTCTAAGTAGGAACCTCAACATGTTGGGTTAGGCCACCCAGCCTTTGATGTTCGGCTCTGACTTATTGACAAGTATGACAACCGAAAATGAAATTAACTATGTCCCTCTTTATGACTCCACACTGATACACATCCCTCAAGTCTCTGTACATTTTGGTGGAACCGGGGTCAATAGAATAAGAAGAGTTATGGGCCTCATCAAAGATATTTTTTATCAAACTATCACCATACTATATACACAACCTACCTTGGTACCTAAGGATACCATTTCCCCTTGGGACAAAACCTCCACCTTGCCCTCTTTCACCAAAGCCTTCAATTCTAACAAGGAAAGATCAAGGTCTTGTTTTACAATCACCTCATCAACAAAACAAGACTTAGAACCATCAACAACAACAAAATCACCACTACCAACCTCCTCCAATCTAACACCCAACCTAGTCAACTAATACACTTCCCTAGCCATCTTCTTCCACTACCATCAACATAAGCTAGGAAATGGGCACCCTACCCAAGGCATCCACCACCACATTAACCTTACCCGGATGATAATGCACACTCATAGCATAGTTCTTAAGAAGTTATAACCATCTAATTAGCCTCAAGTTGAGATTTGTTTGAGTGAAGACATATTAGGGGCTCTTATGATCAGTGGACACATCAACATACACCCCATACAAGTAATGACGCCAAATCTTTAATGTAAACACAATAGCAGCTAAATCTAGATCATGGGTAGGGTACTTACTTTAATGTACCTTACGTTGTCTAGAAGAATAAACTATGACCTCACCATTTTGCATCAACACACAACCCAAACCAACCCGGGAAGTATCAAAATACACCACAAATCGATCAAGCCCATCCGCTTATGACAATATAGGAGTAGACACAAGCTTGTCTTTCAATGTTTGGAAACTCCTCTCACATTCATAATTCCACACAAACTTAGCCCTCTTTTGAGTCAATTTCATCATGGGAGATGTAACAGAAGAGAACCCATTCACAAACCTTTGATAGTAAGCCACTAAGCCTAAGAAAATTCTAATGTCCAACGGGGTCAATGGTCCAGGTTAATTTCTAATCATATCTATCTTCTTTGGATCTACTTCCATCACCCAACACCACATGTACTAAGAAGAAAACCTCCCTAAACCAAAATTCACACTTTTTATCTTTCGTATACAATTTCTCCTCCCTCAATCTTTGCAATACAACCCTCAAATAACCCCTTTGCTCCTCCTTACCACGAGAATAGATCAAACTATCATTAATGAATACTGAAACAAAGGAATCAAGGTAGGGTTTGAAGACTTTATTCATTAGGTCCATAAAGATGGCTGGTGCATTAGTCAACCCAAAAGATATCATAATAAACTCATGCCCATATCTAGTCTGGAAGACCGTCTTGGGAATATTACACTCTCTCACCTTCACTTGATAATATCCAGATTGAAGATCAATCTTAGAGATATAGCTAACCCCTTGCAATTGGTCAAACAAGTCATCAATCCTTGGAAGAGGATACCTATTCTTGATGGTGACCTTATTGAATTGCCAATAGTCAATATACATCCTAAGGGACCCATCCTTCTTTTTCACAAACAACACCAGAGCACCCCAAAGTGAATGGCTAGGTCTAATAAATCCCTTCTCTAACAAGTCCCTCAATTGTTCCTTTAGCTCTTTCAACTCCACCGAGGAAATATAGTATGCGGGAATAGAAATGGGTTGAGAATTAGAGAGGAGGTCTATGCCAAAGTCTATTACACTTTCAGGAGAACACCAAGAAGGTCATAAAGATATCAATAAACTCATTTACAACTAAGTCCGACTCTATGGAAAGGACTTTAGACTCCAAATACCTTACCCTCACAAGATGGTAAAGATACCCCTTAGAGATCAACTTACGGGCTTTAATGCAAGATAAAAATCAACCCTTGACTACCACATCTTGACTTTACCACTCAAGGACGGGTTCATTTCGAAATTGGAATTTCACCCTATTGGTTCTACAGTCAATAGAAGCATAGTAGGCATGCAATCCATCCATCCCAAGAATGACATCAAAATCAACCATGTCTAATTCAACAAGATAACAAGGCAATAATTTATGCAAAATGCAAATAGGATAACTTTTATATACTTTTCTAGTAACAATAGATATACTAATAGGAGTAGACACTTCATATGACTCATGCAACAACTCGAGGCGAACATGGAACTTTTGGGCAATAAAGGGGTGCCAAAAGAAAGAGTGGCACCCGGATCAATCAATGCATATACATCAAAGTCAAAGATTTTCAATATACTTGTAACAATATTAGGGACTTCATAAACCCCATGCCTCTCAAGCAAAGCATAGAACCATTTATCCCTTGGGGCACAATCTTGTAGGCCACCTCTCCCTAATGGGACCGCATTACCACCTTCTTCACGAACCTCCTTATCAAATGCATTTGTAGGCCTCCTTATCAAATGCAACCTTCTTATCAAATGCATTTGTAGGCCTTCAGCCTTGGTGGAATAGGCCATTCCTTTGGAACTTACCCTCAAAGCGGACCTTCTTGGACTTATGCCCCCTTCTGTTCCTCAATTCTATTCAATTTATTCAGCATAGGTCATCAAATGTGACAATTCCATGTTACTAATCAACATGGCGGATCGCATTCTGTACTAACCAAGTTAGAGACAACTATAAAAAATTTATTCATTCTCAACTTTGGGTCGTCAATTAAGTGAGGAGCAAAATTTTAAAGTTGAGTGAACTTAAGGGCATACTCCCTCACTCTCATGGTCCCTTCTCTCAAATTCATAAATTCCACCAACTTAGCTTCCCTAAGTTCAAGGGGCAAGAAGCAATTAAC
>JAOTQJ010159549.1:0-135283 GCA_025642045.1 Solanum sejunctum | reverse complement strand
TGCGCTTCTTTCTTTTGTGAAGTAGCAGTTAGTCAATGCAACTTTCGGCGCTCTTCATGGGTCATCTGGAAACAGACGCTTTATGTTTTTAAACATAGGGGTTAGGCTGCGTATATCCGACCCCCCCTCACCCCGCAATGAGCGGGAGCCTTTTGAGGCACTGGGGTATGTTGATGATGATGATGATGATGAGATCCACAACTAGGGTTGTGGGAACCGTGAAGAACTAATAATGTAAAACCAGATAATTCACAATTCTTGGAAGGTGTATATTCATGTATTAATTAACTATTCATTTTGGATGTTTTCTAGTGGTGGCCAACATTAGAACTCGCCTAGTGTTCCTAACTGGACCAAGGTAGTAATGAATAGAAAAAGAGATTACATAACAAGATTCAATTGAGATGTTCTCATCTAATGAACCAAACTGGGCCAAGGGTAGTTGTTCTGGAACTAATAGATAATGGTTAGTAATGCACACTATAGAGATAGGCCAAGTTGCATAGTGATACTTGCCTCTCACCTTTGACTGAAGGGCTTGGTGAACTTAAATTACCGTCCTACATGTTATACAGTAGACAAGAATCAGGTTATCTGGTGGTACTAAGTTGGTGAATCATGGGAAACACAATAACCTAGTTGCTCTTTATTATTGATTTTCTTTTGTGATAATTAGTTTAGTTTACTTTCTCATTGATTATTGAAATCCCCCCCTCCCTTTGGGGAATTGAGTTTGTTAATTACTCGGATTGCATATTGGTGAATTTTACCGAGTCTATGTTTTCCCTATGGGATCAACCCTAATTTTGGTTAGGTTCTATATCTTGATAGTGACTGCTTTATCCTCTAAAAAGGAGGTCTAATTCGGGCGACATTAGTAACCTAGCCAAAGTTAGGGTCGAACCCATGGGAATATGGTAGATTAGAAGAATTCAATACAATTTGGCTTAATTAATTGTCCCCCCCAAAAGGGTGGGGGTGGGGTGGGGTTATGAGAACTATCAAAATTAATCCTAAACTAAGGCAAATGTTAAACTAGTATGAAGAGTAACTAGGATATTGTGTTCTACATGATTCTCCAACTAAGTACTAGGAGATTATTGAATTCTTTTTTCCAGTGTGTAGCATGTAAAACGAAAAGTAAATTTAGAAAACCATTTGGCTCAGGCGACAAGGGGGATTTCACTATGTGATTTGGTTTATCCCTGCAATACGTGACATTACTAGCCCTTACATATTGTTCTAGTAAAACCTCCCATTAGGCCAGTTAAGTTGATGACATGAGAAACACCAATTGAATTGTGTTAAATAGTGTCTTTTCCTATCTATTACTACCTTGATCCAGTCAGACACACTAGGCGTGTTCTAATGTTGGCCAACAATATAAAGCATTAAATACAAAGAGAATTAATACATACATGCATGCACACTTTTCAAGAATTATGAATTATCTAGTTTTACCTTGTTAGTTCTTCATGGTTCCCACAACCTTAGTTGTGGATTTAGCTACTCATTATTAATGTAAATGCAAGACATATAAATTTGAATAACATAAATTGAGCACTTACACAAGAGAAATCCAAACTCTTAATTAAGTTTTACAAGAAATCCAAACTCTTCAATGAGAATCACAATATTGAAATTCAAAGATGAAATAACGTTTTACATGTGTTTCACAAGATCTACCACATTGCACTACTTTTTCTCTACTATTCCATATAAAAATTATCCTAGAAAAGACTTATTTATAGTGTTTAAAATACAATATCAAAATGAAATAGGATAACTGGGTCGGCTGCTCTATGGAAGTTTCTACGGGCCATATAACATTTTACGGCCTGTAAATGGGCTTGTGTGGATTGCTTCTTCAAAGCTGGAGATGAGTTCTACAAAACCCGTCTACCACCCATATAAAGTTCTATGGCCCGTAGGGGGTTTCATCTTTTGACGTTTTAGCAACTCCCCACTTTCTGTTCATTAGGGCACAACACCAAGTCTACAACTAATGAATTTTTCTACGGCTTGACTGCATGTTCGTAGACTCAACTTTAGAAATTTACCATTCACTATAATTTGTTACAAAACCATCTTTATGGACCATAAAAGTATCTACGACCCATAAATAGTCTCGTGGAACCTCTACTTCAGTACATTCTGTACACTAAACCCAAAAATTGTACCAATCTTATAATCCTACAAAACAAACATAAAAACACATCAAAGTACTAACATCGCATTGAGAACACACAAAATTCAAAATTTTAAGCATCAAAAGTATTATATTATGACTGCATATCAACACCCTCAACTTCAAATTCTTGTTTGTCTTCAAGTGACAAACTTAATCTACATAAGCAACATAATAACACACAAACCTTAATTTAATGACAAATATCACATCAAACTCAAGCACAAATACCCACATCATTTTCAAAACATATCAGATTGCTAGTAAGCAAACCAACACATATTAATGCATGTGATAATGCAATTATGATATATTCTTCTATAACCTTAGGACTATGCAAAATCACTCACTCTCATAAAAGACATTAAAATATTATGCTTAATACCATATGTTTAGCCTTATACTCATTACTATGACCTTTGACTACTTAGACTATGATCATTTTAGGACTTTACTGGTTTGTTATATAGGCTCAGGAGGCTTTGGTATGATATTTTTGGAATATAATGACAAAATTCCTTCCTTGACACTGCATTTGTCTACACTTTTGCCCTACCAACACTTTTACCTTTAATCTGATTCGCCCTTTCTCCTATTTCAACCTCTTCTGGGTGCTTTATTTTCATTTTCAACTTTCTACCTTGCATTTTCACAATAGTTGTCTTTTTAGTTTATTACTAAGGCATCAATCAGTTTTCATGGACCCAATACATATTTTTTTCTCCTTTTTCATGTATCACAAATTTTGCCCCCTCATTTTGTGTTAACACTGACACCAGCCACCCTCAAATTAGGCTTTTGGCTTGAGTTGAGGTGCATAATATCCAACCTAGGAACTAGGGCAACTTTTGATAGGCACCCTCAACATAGACTTTTTAGCTTAGAAAATGTGTACATATTCAATCAAGGACCAAGGCCAATTTTAGGATTTCACATCTTATAAGGTTAGGTCAGTTTGGTTTTGACAAAGAAAAGGTACGTGTAAGGCTCAATTATTAGGATCAAGGAAATGTTTCATACATTTGGTTGGTTATTTAGGCTAAGTGGACTATTATAAACAACAAACTAAGATTGCACACTTACTCATATGGTACTGATTACACTATCAACATAGACTCTCAGATAATGCTTTTTATCTCAATTTTATCCTTACTTATCAAAACAATTACTGTTAATACAATTAAACATGTATGGTTGCTATATAGACTAACTAACAAAAATTTGGTGGGTAACATTTTTCACAATAAAGAAGAAAAACACATATCTACCACAGGTATCTATACTATATATTATCAATACTACCTAAACATTGACGTGCCATCAAAATACAATACATTTGATACCTAAAACATAGGATTTTGTGTGTTCTCAACGTCACTTTTATGGTTCTTATATGTTTTTGTGTTTGTTTTTATTAGGTAATATAGGTTGTCTCAGTTTTGGAAAAAGTTATAGATTTTGCTAATTTTCAGGATATACGGGACCCTCTACGAGTCGTCCTATCTACGAGTCATAGAGGTAGTCTCGTATGTACTTCCACTGTTCAAAAGCAAAGTCTAAAAGTTTGAAGTTTAGCTATACGAGCCCCAAGTATAAGTCATCATCCTTTTGTAGGTTGTAAAGGGTGGTATCATAGCAAGTTCCAGTGTTTACCAAGATTGGACCAATAAATGCAAATGTGGACTACAGAAAGGCAATACGAGTCTTACACAAGACTAAGACTTCTAGAGGTGTATAGTACCAGTGAAGTCCAAAATGCTAGATGCTGACCACAAAAGCCCAATTACGGCTTGTAGGGCACACTACTAGTTATGACTGTGATCCATAGCAGATGCCGACCAGTTTTTCTAATTAATTTAAATGCTCATGTGTAAATACTATAAATAGTATATTTTAGCTTTTTAGTAGCCGCTGTTCTAGACTTTTGAGAGAGTATACAAAGAGAGACTTAGAGAGCATGAATGTTAGAGTAGTTTCTTAGGGTTTACCTTTGGAGGCTCAATTTTGGAGATTAGATTCACTTATGGATTCATTACATCTTTCAAACTTGTGACTCTAAATACAAAGTGGGTTTTATTGTTCTTCATTCTCTTTTGGTAAGTGATGAACTATGTCTTCCATATTTATTGTTTATTTGTTCGCCTAAGCTATACATAGCTGAACCCACAACTTAGGGTTGTGGGAACCATGAGAATCTAACTTAGAAAACCTGGATTATTTGTAATTTTTGCATTGGGTATTTACTTTATTAGACATTTCCCTTCATTTTGCATGTTGTTTAATAGTGGCTAACATTAAACCTCACGTAGTGCCATGATTCCGATCCAAGTAGTGATGAATAGGAAAAGGGGATGGTTATCAGGATTCAATGATGTGTTCTTGATGGTGATCACGTTTCAATAAGAAAGTGGTCGCTATCAGTAATTAACATAACAAAGGTTAGGGTCAAATCTAAAGGGAATAAAGGGCTTGACTACAAGATTTCACTACTAATCATTTCTAGTATCTATAACTACAATCTCTAAATGGGTGGGGGGTTATTATTAAAAAAACATAAAATAAACAGTAACTTAATATGGAAAAACACTCAATTTTGTTGACAACTTGGTAATTGTGTTCCCCATGGTTCCTTAAATAAATTACCCTAGATAACATAACTACTATTAGTTAATCACATACAAGACAGTAACTTAGGATCTGCCATCTCTCTTGTAAAGGTGAAGGTCAAATTTCACCGTGGTGCTAAGCTAGCTACCATGGCATGCCAAATAACTGTTACCTATTGTCCTAGTCAACCTTCCTTGGTCAGGTTTAGTCGATTTGATGGAAATACATCAACTGAATCTTGTCATCTACTTTCCTTTTTCTATTCATCATTACCTTGGTCGTGATCGTGATAGTAGGTAGGGTTTAGTGTTGGCCACTACGAAATAATGTTAATCATGAAGGATAATAGATAATACATGCAAAGCCCCACTTATAGACATGCACAAACCTAGGTCATCTTAAGTCAGCTACCCATGGTTCCCATAACCCAAGTTATGGGTGCTTAGCTACTCATGGCTAAGATAAAACACACAAATACGCAAAAAATAGAGATAGTTGAGAGTTTCACCAATAATAATGAAGTAAATAGGCACCACAAATTGCAAACCCATAAGCTTGATTGTCCAACAATGGGAACAAGGCATGATTTGCAGTCCCCAAAATGGGTTTTCTTGAGAGAACAATAATATACTCTAAATTCCTAAGAAAAGCTTCAAAATATAATGGAGAATTGTCTATTGGTCAAACTCTCATAAAACACCTAACTTAAACTATATATAGTGTTTACAAAATAACCCAAGAGTTTAACTAAAAAGGTGGCTGACAGCTGATAAGTATAGCAGTTATGACTCGTAAGAGGACTATGAGTCATAGTCGAGGTCTCATATTAGGATCTTGTCATCTTGTACCGATTTGCTTTGACCCATAGGTATAAATTATTGTCTGGGGTACAACTCGTATGTTTGTCTCGTAATCTTGGTCTTCAATTGTTGGTCTAATATTTTGGCCCTCTGATTCTTGCTATGAGTCCACCTCTACGAGTCGTAGTGGGTCATATGACTCATAGGCTTGGCTTGTAGGGGTGACCTTCATTTGGCAGATTTTTGATTTTTGGTCTTTAATTCCTACTATGACACAAACTATGTCTCGTAGCATGAGCTACGACTTGTAGGAGGGCTCGTATGGCCTATGCTTCAGTAAAATCTGTAACATTTCTTCAAAATCATGCTAACCTAAATTTTTTGCAAGATTAACACAAAAACACATCAAAACACTAAAAAGTCACTTTAAGAACTTGCAAAATCCCGTGTTTAGGCATACAATGTTTTGTATTTTGATAGCATTTCAACATCCTTAACTTAGAATTATTCCTTGTCCTCAAGTGATGACTCAATTTGAATAGACAAAGTGAAATACATAGCAACTATACTAACGACATATATATCAACTCCAACAATTCAGGTACCCAACTAACTTTTTCAAAATAGGATTGTAAACTTACTTAGCAAACTGGAACATAATGAATAACTGGTAATCCAGCTATAGCATACTCAGGAGAATTAACCATCCACAATCAGTAATATAGTCATATACTACTCAAGTAGTGCAAATGCCCTTAGTAGAAAGAAGTCCCTTATAATCACTCAAAAGCATTCTAGAATTTAGGGACTGAGGAAGCATTCTCACTCTTAAAACTGAAATTTAATACATACTGACTAACACTATAGGATTGCCTCTATGCTCATCTTCTAGCTTAGTGATTAACTGGACGTGGCTCACTTTAGGACTTATAGGCTTGTAACATCGGCTTAGGGTGCTTTGATGAGGTACTTTTGGCAAATAGTGAATAAAGTTATCCTTGAACAATGTTTACGAACACTTTTTGCTTTCATAATCCACACTTTTTAAACCAATCCATCCTTATTCTCCCGTTTTGGACTTTTCTCAGGTGCTTTATTTCTATTTTTTAGTTGAACCTTGATTTCAAACTCTTTTTTGCTACTTTTTCCTCTTGTCAAGGTACTTTTATTTTATTTTCTTTGACTCAATTCTTGTTTTTTAATTGCTTTCTTGATTTCCCAACTAACCTCGTTATTATTATTACTTTTCCACAATAAGGGCCACCATCAACTTAGGATTTTAGCCTCAGGTGAAGTATATAATATCTATCTCTCAAGCTAGGGCCACTAATTGCAGCCACTCTCAACTTAGGCCTTTGGCGTCAATCAAGGTTCACATGTTAAAGGACAGACTAGGACCAATATCAAGGTATTTCATCAAACAATGTTAAGCTAGCAAGGTATGAAAAAAGAATGAGTACATAATAAGCTCAAAAGTTTGGAACAACAGATTCACTCACTCATCTGGTAAGTCATTTAGGCTAAAAATGATTTCACTCAAGGAACAAAGGCCTAAGATCCCTCACATATCCACCATATCACCAAATCAACTTTAGAATAACAAGGCATGTTCTAGGTCCATACAAGATGCAAGAATATAGCAAAATAAGCTTACAACAGACATGGAAATTGCATCCATAATCAAGTATAGACTCACAGGTCATCTATAATCAAAAGCTTAAAGAATAGTTAAGAATCATATATATGCCAAAAGATAACATTACTATGCATTAACAAATTATCTATACTTCCTAAAATATGGCGGTTCAATAGAAAATAAAACATCCATAAGGAAAAAAAACATAGCAATAAAACCTTGGGATCAAAAATAAGGGAAGTGATAGACTTGAGGCTACTCAGACTTCACCTTAATCCATAAATTTCACCACCCCAATAAAAATAATATTGTCTAACAAAATAACAGAGTATCCATGAAGAAAAGTAAGAGTTGGGGTCAAAAGTGGTCAAATATCATGGTACTCATACACTAGTCTTGGGCAGGTTTGCAGGGTCCTGGGTATGTCGCTCCTCCTCTGCTGTAGTGCCAGAAGTACCCTCTCTAGGTCAGGTGTGTTGTGCTCTCTCTCTCTGACTTTATAGACGAGTGTGAGGGGGTCATCTGAGGAACCTACTATCTGACCCATCCTCGTTGCCCTTTGTTCCTCCCTTTGAAACAGGTAAGAACTACTCACTTCCATGGGTGTCTGAGCTGCGAGATCCCAAGTCTAAGGTGTATTGGCCTCTAGGTCTAACTTGACTCTGTGGACTTCAACAAAGCCCTTAAATTGTTCATTTTTGGAAGATTCATCCCCCAACCTCCATTAGAGAGCTTGAATAGCCCATTTGTCTTTTGAAGGCATTTTATATGCAAACAACCCACAAAGCAACATGTAAGTCCATGGTGTTTGATCCACTAAAATATAAGGTAAAGAAAAAAATCACTAAAACTAACATGCATTGATGCAACTGCAGGTTCGTAGGTACTAGTGCTATTACGACTTGTAGGGTGACATACGAGTCATATGCTTTCCTCATAAAATTAGTTGTCCCTTTAAAAATTCTTTCTAATCATAGATACAAGACATAATTATGACTCATAGGATGGCCTACGATGCATAGTCCTCCACTTATACCTAGTTTCAGAAATATTTTCAAAACTCAATAAAGTTTATGACACCCTCCCTACGAGTAATACCAAGTACTATAAGCCATATGTGAGTCTCTTATGAGAAATATGAATGGATTACAGGTTATTGATGCTTGCAACAAGGGGCCACTATGACTTGTATAGGAACTTATGAGTCATAGGAGTGCCTCATAGCTGAGCACAGAAGGCACCTGTAATTCTTAACTATTTTTGACACCAAGCACAAATTAAACACTAAATTTAACTTAATCATGCAAATAAGAGCAAGGCATGACTAAATGGCACATCATCAATTCCGTATTAGCATTGGCAATTTAAAATTACCATTATCCCTAAGAGTCAAAACCAGTCAAACCAAACATCAAGCACACCAAAAGCAATCAACAATCTAAACTTATCCTTGACATGTCCATAATATCCCAAGGAAGTGCAATCACCATTCATAATGATTTAATCAAACCTATATGTTCAAGCATAGGCAATCATCTCCATACCACCTAAAGTTCAACTCTGACAACCATTCAGACCTTATATGAGCAACAATAATACATTACATAACAAACATGACAAATGTCATACTCACAATCACCCACTATAGGTTCACATCACAGTCCAATTCTTTGAAGGCCTATAAACCCTAGATTATAAGTTTTGGCTTAATAATCATTATAAGACATGTTTAAACATGATCAACTAAACTTATAGTCATATAGGGAACAAACTCATCAACAAAGATTGAGAAATGTAATCAAAGAGCTTACAAATTGAATTGATAAATGAACCAAAGCAAAGAGAGATGAATTTTTGAAACCTTAGCAGTTTATGCACTGACCGGAATCTTCGTCGTAGAATGATGTGGGTAGCTAAGATTTTTGGTCGGAGAAGGATTTATGGGATGAAGAAGCAGTTTTGCATCAACTTAGGGTAAGGAATTTTAGAATTTGGGGTCAAAAATAATTTTGACCCTTTTATAAACAAATCAGGTCAGAATTTATAAAGCTACAAATTGAGTATGAGACCTCAACTACGAGTCATAGGTCATCCTACGACTTGTAACTTCCGATCTCGTATCAGACCCAACACTTGGTAAAATTTTAATAATCATACCTGGTTAGTGCGAACCTTACTTAGGACTCATAGGGAATCCTACGAATCATAAGGTTGGCTCATAGTATTTGTCCCAACTTCAGATACTTACTGTTTTTCTCTATGAGGCATGACTATGACTTGTAATGAACAACACAACTCGTAGGCCTGCTCTAAGTCTAATTTTTCCTGATCTTCAGTTTTTCCACTTTTTACCTGCAAACCAAGTCTCAAAACATAGAAAACCTCAAAAAAATATTACAATTGTAACTTTGTCTCTTAATTTAAATCAAACAACAACTACTACTCTAAGTCTCAAACAAATAAATAATTAAATGAATGCTTGGGTTGCCTCCTAAGGAGCGCCTTGATTAACGTCGTGTCCTGACTTTGTCATCTTCCTTTACCAATAACCATTGAGGGTCCACACCTCACTCTTGCATTTATCTGGGTGTTTCATGGATTGGAAATATCCGCTAGCGTTCTCCTCGCGGCAAGAAATGGTCTCCCCAAAATGATGGGCAACTCAAAATCAACTTTACAGTTGAGGATAACAAAATCTACCGAGAATATGAACTTATCAACTTCAACAAGCACATCCAAAAGGATTTCCTCTAGCTTTTAAAAGTTTAATCTGCCAAAAATAACCTCATTTGTGTCAGGGTAGGAGTACCAAGCCCAAGCTTCTTGAATATAGTAAGAGGCATTAAATTAATGCTTGCTCCTAAGTCACATAATGCTTTTGCAAATTCAACGTCACCGGTAGTACAAGGGATGGTGAATACCCTAAGGTCTTCTCATTTTTGCACAAGGCATTTGGTCATAATTGGACTACATTGTTGGAGTTCTTGCGAGTACTCTTGGCTCAAAGTGCGCTTCTTGGTGACCAAATCCTTCATTTATTTGGCATATTTGGCATTTTCTCCAAGGCCTCCAAGAGAGGAATGTTGATGGATAGTTGTTTTAACATTGAAAAGAAATGCTTGAACTTGCCATCTTCTTCCTTCTTCTTAAGTATCTGTGGGAATGGAAGAGGTGGTTTTGGGATTGGTTTGGCTTTCTCTTGCTCTCCCACCTTTTGTTCCTCTGCTCCCTTATTCCTTGGACCTTCTCTCTTACTCATCACCTTGCTATTAATGGCTCTATCCTCAACTTTATCATCAACAATTGGCATAGGGGGGTCTATAGTGCCTTTGCTACTCTAAGTCATCATGACCATGCAATGCCCTTCGTTTATAGGATTCTAAACCATATTGCTCGGTATGGTGCCCTTCTAGCATTGGTTCAGCTGGGAAGACACTTGCCCAAATTGTTGTTCAAGTTTCTTGATTGCCATAGAGTGAGACTCAATTTTCTTATTTATTCTTGAAATATCCATCTTAATCCCTTTCAAAGTCTCATCGTGGTGATCCACCCTCTTCACCAATTTATCGAACATTTCTTTAATCCTCGAATTACTCGACCTGGAGTCACAGTTGTGAGGAGGATCATAAGGACCATTCTTATAGCCCTCTCTTCTCCTGTATTCTGCATCTGGTACTATTTTACTCTCATAATATCCACCCTTATTATCTCTATATGCTCCATCTCGATTGATGTTCTGACCTTGATTCTTGGAACATTGCCTTCAATAGTCCAATTTGGACCCTTGGGGTTTATTTCGGAAACCCCACTGCTTAGTTGCTCACATAACAGGCATCCTCATCAAAGAATTGATCATCATACATAGGCATAATTAGAGGTTGGTAAGATATTTCCTTCATACTAGCTTGGTTTTGCTTCAAAACTAAATCCATGCTCGTACAGAGTTGAGCAAGTTGCTCCATAATCTCTTCATTCACTTTAGGCTACTCACTATGTGTGGTAACTACAAAAGAACTCTTTGAATTACCATTATCACTCTGACCCAATGCTCTGTTGGTCTTAACCACTTGTTCCATTCTTTCGACCACTAGCTTACACGGTTGATCAAGAAAAACACCTCACATGATCGTGTTGGTGCAAGCTTTGCTATTATCATCAAGTGCTCTATAGTAGATCTCGACCAAAACATCATGTAAAATTTTATCATTAGGGACTATCCTCAAGTATTTGGGGAATCTCTCCCATGTAGTTCTAAGATATTCTCCAGGCAATTACTCGAAGTTGTTATTTTGGTCCTTAATTTTCAACTTCTTTGACCTTAGGAAATATCTTTCTAAGTACAGCCTCTGTAGCTCAGCCCAACTCGTGATGGTACCTGGAGGTAGCTCACACAACCATATAGCTGCGTTGTCGGTCAGTGACAATGGAAACACCCTTAATCTAATAGCATCAATAGAAATATTTTGTGTCGCCTTGACACTTTTGCACATGAAGACGACATTTTGGAGATGACGGTGGGGACCCCTTGATGGTAGTCGTATGAATAAACCATAGTTTTGGAGCATTTGGAGCAATCCACTTGATACTATAAACTTAGCATTTGCTGGTAGATGGGGCAATACTATAGAACCGATAACATCCATCGCGCATAGGGTTCAATCGGTACTGATTCCAGCCATAAGAATTTGCATTGAAATCAATAAGAGGTGGTCAGCTAACCCTTAGTAGTGGATTCTCCTCTCTTTTTAAGTCTTTCTCATACACATACATATCCTTCTCAACATCAATATCATCATTTACTCGAGCCATCCTTCTTTTAAGTTGATGGATCTCCAAATCTAGTGGAGCTAAGGGATTGCCTTGGCTCCTTTTGTTGGGCATACAACCTAGTACACCCTGGATAAGAAATCGAACAACAAAAATAAAAACAAAAGTAAAGTACAAGAGAATTTCGAAATTAACACAAGAACTAACTAATAGTGAAATCAAATCAAAACCTAGCTATATCCCCACAAATGGTGCTATAATTTTTATGATGATGGTCAAACTCTAATAAGAAAGCGATCACTTTCAGTAATTAAACTAACTAAGGTTAGTGTTGAATCCATAGGGAATACAGGGCTTAAGTACAAGATTTCACTACTAATAATTTCTAGTATATATAACTACAATCTCTAAATGAGGGGGGGTGATTAAAAAAACAACATAAAATAAACACCAATTAAAATGTAGTTGGGACAACTTAGGAATTATGTTCCCAATGGTTCGTTGACTAAATTACCCTAGATAACATAACTATGATTAGTGAATCGCATGCACAATGGTAACATAGGTTCTTCTAGCCCTCTTGTGAAGGTGAAGGTCGAATTTCACCATGTCGCTTGGTTGGCTACCATGGAGTTCCAACTAACCATTACCTATTGTCCCAATTAACATCCCCTTGGTCACGTTTGGTCAATTACATGGGAACACATCAACCGAATCCTGTTATCTACTTTCATTTTCTTATTCATCACTACCTTTGTCGGGATCATGATAGAAGGTGGGGGTTGGTGTTGGCCACCACCAGACAACATTAATCATGAAGGAAAATAGACAATACACGTAAATACCCAATCATAAACATGCATGAAACCTAGGTCATCTCAAGTCAAGTGCCGATGGTTCCCACAATACCAAGTTGTGGGTGTTTAGCTACTTATGGCTTAGATAAAATACGCAAATATGAAAATAGTAGACATAGTTGAGAGTTTGACCAATAACAATGAAGGAAATAGGCACCACAAGTTTCAAACCCACAAGCTTGATTGATCAACAATGAGAACAAGGCAAGATTTGCAATCCCCAAAATGTTTTTTCTTGAGAGAATAATAATCTACTCTAAAAAGCTAAGAAAAGCTTCAAAATATAATAGAGAATTTTCTACTGATCGAACTTTCATAAAAAAAAAACTAACTTAAACTATATATGGTGTTTACAAAATAACCCTAGAATTTACACAGAAATGATAGCTGGCAGTTGATAAGTGTAGCAGTTACGACTTGTAGGAGGACCTACGAATCGTAGTCGGGGTCTTATATCAGGATCTTGGCATCTTGGACTTAACTAGTATGACCCATAGGTATGAGTCGTTGCTTAGTCTACGACTCGTATGTTTGTCTTTTAATCTTGGTCTTTAGTTTTTTGTCCAATATTTTGGCCCTTTGATTCTTGCTACGAGTCCAACTATACGAGTCATAGTGTGTCTTACGACATATAGGCTACGCTTATAAGGGTGACCTTCACTTGGCAGATTTTTTATTTTTGGTCTCAAATTCCTGCTACGACACAACCTATGACTTGTAGAGTGACTTACGACTCGTAAGAGGGCTCGTATGGCCTATACGTCTGTAACATTTACAAATTTTCTTCAAAATCATGCTAACCTAACTTTTCTGCAAGACTAACACTAAAACAGATCAAAAAACTAAAAACTCACTTTAAGAACTCGTGAAATCTATTATTTCAATCATCAAATATGTTGTATTTTGACATCATATCAGTTCTCATTTAATCAACCGAACCCAGCCAAGGAGAGGTTGACTAGGATAATAGGTAATGGTTAGTTTTGCACACTATGGAGGCTGAGCATGCCCCATAGTAAAATTTAACCTTTATCTTCAGAAGAGGGCTAAAAGAACCTAAATTACTGTCTTGCAAGCAATGTCCTAATTGAGACTTGTGTTATACATATAGATTAAGATATTGAACCATAAGGAACAAAATTATCCATTTTTCTACCAAATTTGGTTGTCTCTCCATTTTATTAGTTTAATTTAATTTTCTAGTTATTGCAAACCCCTTTTTTTAGAGAAACAAGTAGTTGATGTTTGAATTATTGTTGGTAAACCAAGTTACTAAAGTATTGTGTTTCTTGTGGGATTCAACCCTAACCTTGTTTTGAATTTTTTACTTCGAAGATTAATTAGACCTTGAAATAGAGATTTATCTTGAGTATTCGTCAAGAAAAATGGCATCGTTGCCACAGAATACGGTGATACTTTGATTTGGTTTCACTAGCAGTTTAATTGACTTGTTAATTTCTCATTTCTCTTGTATTTTACTTTTATTTTTGATAGTTTAGTTTCTTTGAAGGGTATACTAGATATGTATGCCCAATACATGGAGTCAAGCCTTTCCCTTAGCTCTAGTTGATCTGAAGATCCAACAGGCTATCAGAAGAATGTCTCAAGCAAATATTAATAGCATGGGAGCTTGTGTGTTATAGTCGCTACTGGCTAAAGTAAAGCTTTCTATTACTTCTGAGCTACTTCTAATATTGAAGAATTGTATTTTGTTTGCTGGTCAACAATCAGAGTATCCATATGATCATTTACAAAATTTTGCACAGCATTGCAAGAGTGTATTGGAATAGAACATATATATATGGATGTTGTGGCGCTTCAGGTTCTCTCCATTTTCACAAGTCATACCTAGAGCCTAGACGTGACATGGCGAATAGGGAATCCAAAGAGACCCTAAACAAGCCTCTTGGCATATCATTACATATTCTTGGTCGTGGAAGCAATTAAACAATAACAAGAGAATATAAAATAAGTATAAAAGGTCTAAGGGAGTCATTCATAGCTTAAAAACATATAAGACTTAAGAGAGTCAAGGCTCAAAGAATCATTACATATTTTGTCCAACAACACCTCAAAACATAGAATTGAGCGGGGGCCAAGATAACTTTTCCGGCTCACCCTCATAGTCAAAAGCATACAATAGAAGAAAGAGAGTCTTTGAATAACATAAGATCAAAAGATATCATTGTCGGACTTTAGGACTCACCAAACTTGCTTCAAAGGTAGTACTAGCCATGTGGAGGAGGAAAAGGATAAAATGGAGCTCCGATTCATACATAGTAACATCATGTAGGCATAAAGTATGCGTTAGTACATTAAAATGCACTAAGTATGTAGGATACAATGCAACATGAGATTGGAAACATAAGCAAAATGCTTAAATATAGACAATGGATGAGCATAGTAACAATATGGCACACATGAATGATGCTTGATATAAAACATGCTCATATAGAACAAATTACATGTGTAGGAAGAGACCATAATGATAGAGACCAAGGCCTACCACCCCCTTTGTGAGGTGATTGAGGTACAAACCATCCAACATAGTTTAGGCCCATCAAAGGCCTTGGACCGAAGATTAAAAAAATGGAAACAAAATATAATAGTCCACACCCTAGCCGTGTAGCACAAGGGGCACGGAACCTCACTATTTTTTCGCCAACTTCAGAAATTAAAATTTTGATATGGTTGGTCTAAAATCGTGGTTAAACACATTTTCCACTCAATATCTCCCGCTTATGATGAATATGAACCAAGATTTTTGATATCTTACATGAATTTTGAGATATATAAAAATTACGATTATGGGCACATCTGAGGCATATTTTTGGGCACTTTTTGGAGTCATTTTAATATTTTCCCTTGGGAATGTTCGTTCACGAATTTCAAAGAAGTGTAAATAAGAGATTTAAAAAAGATAATTTAAGACCACACAAGATTACAACAATGCACTTAAACATCATTTGAAAATCTCAACATAAGTGTCAAAATTAGCATAAAATTATCAATTTAAGCATAAAATGTATGAAAATGACATGAAGGCTGAAACTTAAGACTTGAAATCAGATAGGGGACTTCAATTAGTACTTTAGGCTTGAGTAGAATGGAATAGATAGGGATACTGCTTTTTCATGTACATCTCGGCTTCCTATGTAGCACTCTCAACTTATTGATTCCTCCAAACGACCTTAATGAAAGCTACATCCTTTTTTCTCAACCTTTTCACTTGTCTATCTATCTACCAGAAACTCTTCATAAGTCAAGTTGACTTCAACAACACCCATAACATCCAATGGTACAATAGCATTTGGGTCACCCACATACATCCACAAAATAGATGCATGGATGAACAGATGAACCAAGTTTATTTCAATAGGAAACTCTAACCCATAGGCCACCATACCAATCTTCCTCAACACCCTATAAGGAGCCACAAATCTTGGGATCAATTTACCTTTTTAACCAGAACAAACCACACTCTTCATGGGTGAAACCTTCAAATAGACCCAATCACCAACCTTAAATTCAAGATTCCTTCTCCTCACACAAACATAGGACTTTTGATGAATTTAGGCTATTTTCGGTCTCTCTCTTATTGGGTTTCGTTCACCAATAATTCCCAAGCCCTCTTTTACTCAAAATTACATGATTTAAATTTGATTTACTCATAGTCTTATCTATTATGAATTTCATTGCACACTAAATTGGTGTTTAAGAAATTATGACTGCTTTAGCATGTTCTGAGCTATGAAACCAAGATCTATTGAGATATTGGATGAAGGGTTTTGATGTATATTGCTACCAGGTGTTACTAAGTATTTATTGATGGGTTTATATTAAATTTTCTAGCATAATTTAACTCTTGAATTGCATGGTTTTACACTAGCATTACACATCCGCCAAGTGTTCAATAAAATGTCCGGATTATGATTTCTTGAGGAATTGAAGGTACAATGCATATCTTTTGAGTTGGATGACTTTATAATGCTGAAAGTAACGTATGTATATAATGATGATGATAATAATGTATGTATATGATATTACCTCTATATGTTGGGGATGACCAAGCCTCACTCGGGAGGTTGAAGGCTAGGGTAACCTTGTTGGGGGCTTTGTACCTCGGTTGCCTTGCTTGCGAGGTGGTACACCCATGCAACCTTGTTCATGAGTTTTTACCTTAATAACCTTATTGGGGGGCTTATACCTCATCAAGCTTGTTGGTGGGTTTGTACGTCATGCACCTCTCCAAGGAGGATTGCACTAATAGTGGTCACTCCTTACACTTGTATTGTGTTCTACGTGTAGGAATGATTTTACTTCAAGCATCATTCATACATTCCATATTACTATAAGCTTATTCATTTCCTATGTTATGCATTTTGCTTATGGTGCATGTTTCTTGTTGAATTGCATCCTACATACTTAGTACATTCAAACATACTAATGTATACTCTATACTAACATAATGTCACCATGTAGGAATCCGAGACCTACTTCAGCAACCTTCTCCACATAGCTTGTATGATATCACTCAAGCTTGTTGGTGAGTGCTCTATTCCGGGGATGATGTTTATGATCTTATGATATGTATTGAGACTATCTTTCTTCTACTTATTTATTGACTATGAGGGTGAGCCCGATTTCTTGTCTTGGGCTCCACTCTTATCTATATAATATAGGTATTGTTGGACATGATATGTATCTACGCTAGGGGCCTTGACTCTCTTGTTTCATGATGTTTATGTTATAAAGGTTATCCCTTAGCCCCATTGTCCTTATTTACCATTTCTTGTTGTATTTTATTACTTTCGTGACCAAGGATGTGTAATGATATATTAAGAGGCTTGCTTGGGTTTGCCTCAGTTCCCCATTCATCATGTTACGTCTAGAACCTAGGCTTGGTTTGTGACACTAGACTACCCATAGACACCCTACTCAAAGCATCGACCACCACATTAGGCGTACTGAGATGATAATGCACACTCATATCACAGTCCTTAAGATGTTTTAACCAACTTTTTTGCTGCAAGTTGAGATCTTTTTGAGTGAACACCTATTGGAGACTCTTATTATCGGTAAACACATCAACATGCACTCCATACAAATAATGTTGCCAAATTTTCAAAGCAAAAACCATGGTGGACAATTCCAGATCATGAGTAGGATAATTCTTTTCATGCACTTTGAGTTGTCCAGAAGCATAGGCTATCACCTTACCATTTTTCATCAAAATACAATCCAAACCAATTTGGGAAGCATCACAATACATAATAAACCGTTCCAACCCTTTCAGTAGTGACAAGATAAGAGCAGATACAAGTTCATTCTTCAAGGTTTTGAAACTCTTTTCACACTCATCGGTCCAAACAAATTTAAACTTCTTTTAAGTCAAATTAGTCATGGGAGAAGCAATAAAAGAGAACCCATTAACAAACCTCTAATAGTAACCTGCTTAGCCTAAGAAGCTTCTAATGTCCGATGGAGTCAATGATCTAGGATAATTTCTAATCATAATTCATCTTTTAGGATCCACCTTAATACCATACTCGGACCAAAGATCAATCATAGAGAAGTGACTAGCCTCTTGAAGTTGGTAAAACAAATCATCAATTCTTTGGAGAGGGTACTTATTCTTGATTGTAACCCTATTAAGTTGTCGATAGTCAATACACATTCTAAGAGACCTATCCTTCTTCTTTACAAACAACACCAGTGCACCTAAAGGTGATTGGCTAGGCCTAATAAAACCTTTCCCCAACAAATCTCTCAATTGCTCCTTAAACTCCTTTAACTTCGTTGGGGCAATACGGTAAGGGGGAATAGAAATGGTTTGAGTATCACAAAGGAGATCTATACCAAAGTCTATTTCCCTTTTGGGAGGAACAATAGGAAGGTAAGTTGAAAAGAGATTAAGATACTCATTCAGCATCCGAACCGACTCTATAAGAAGGACTTTGGACTCCACATTCCTAACCCTCACAAGATGATAAAGAAACCCTCTAGAGGTCAACTTTTGTGTTTTAATGCAAGATATAAACCTACCCTTGACCACTATATCGAGACTCTCCCACTCAAGGATAGGTTCATTAGGAAACTAGAATTTGACCCTATAGGTTCTACAATCAAGAGAGGCCTAATATGCATGCAATGAATCGATCCTAAGAATAACATCAAAATGAACAATATCTAACTCAACAAGATAATAAGGAAATATTTTATGCAAGATGCAAATGGGACAATTTCTATAGACCTTTCTAGCAGCAATAGATGCACCAATAGGAGTAGAACCTCATAAGACTCACACAAAAATTTGGGCTTAACATGAAACTTCATGGCAATAAGAGGACTAACAAAAAAAAGAGTGGGACCTAGGTCTATCAATGCATACATATCTAAATCAAAGACTTTTAACATACCGATGATGACATCGGGCACCACATCGACCCTTTGACTCTCTTGGAGAGCATAAAACTAATTGTACCTTAGGGCACTACCAGGTTGGCTTTCTCTCCCCAAAGAAATTACATTAGCACCCTAGCCTTGGGGACGAACATCCTTACCCTTGTTAAGATTTCGTGGATAATCAATCATCTTGTGGCCTACTTTCCCACAACCAAGACAAGCATTGGTATTCCTCAAGCATGGGTCGCTATGACCCCTAGGACACATTAGACACATCGATCTAGGCATCACACCACCACCTTTTGGGACCTTATGTAGTCATTGGCAAATCCCCCACTAGGAGCACTAGTAGACACTTGGCCATGGCAGAACCATCCACATTTGGAGGTTTGGAACTAACCATCAAAATGGCCCCTCTTGTCCTCATGACCCCTTCTCTTCCTCATTTGTTGCCTTCCAATTGTTCTGCATAACTCATCCAGTAGGACAAATCTATGTCACTAATCAAAATAGTAGACTGGCACTCTTCATTCAACAAATTGAGTGTATGCACCATGAATAGACCTAGGGTAGGTAACCAAGTGTGGAGCATATTTTGAGAGTTGGTTGAACTTGAGGGCATACTCCGTCACACTTATAGACCCTTTCTTCAAATTTATGAACTCAATCATTTTGGCCTTCCTAAGCTCAAGAGGGAAGAACCAGTTGAGGAAACCTACCTTAAACTCCTCCCATAGAATCACATTTTTGTTCCTATTCTTCTTTTTTTATAGAATGTACCATATTTGAGCTACCCCTTGAGTTGGTAAGCTACCAACTCTGCCTTCTCTTCCAACCCCAAACCTATAATAGACAACACCTTGTCTAACTCATCTATATATTTTTGGGGGTCCTAATCTACTTTAGAACCATGGAACTTCGGTAGGTTCATCCTCATAAAGTCTCTCACCTGAGATGCAGGAGTAGGAGCATGAGGGGCTTGGGCCCCTTTGTTGACTTGATTAGCGATGACTTGAGCTAGGAAAGCGAGAGCATCCTGGAGCTCACCAAGAGCCGATTATTCCTTGATATGTAGGCTTTTATTCCTCTTGTGCTAGGCATGATCTAGCATAGCAAAGAAAAATCTTTAGGGGGAAAAACCTTACCTTAACTTCTATAGCATGACATAAAGTAAGAAGAAGGGAAATATTTTGTAAAATATCTCATAGCCTCTTACTCATAGTTGTGTTGCACAACACAACCATGAATAAGATTCTAATCAATGCGGTGTGTTGGATACTAAGGAACATTAACAAACTAGTGCTCTAATACCCAAGCCTAGGGACCAGACATGAGATGGTGAATGGGGATCCCGAAGGGACACCAATTAAGCCTATTAACATATCATTATACATCCTTTATTATGGAAGCAATAATACAATAATAAGAGATAGTAAAGAGGGGATATAGGGCTAAGGGACATCTTTTATATCACCAAATATCAGAAGAGTCAAAGGGTGTCAAGATTATAGCATCATTACATAACTTGTCCAACAACACCTATAAACATAAAACTTAGCGGGGTCCAACATAAGTAATTGGGCTCACCCTCATAGTCAAACCATAATTAGACAATAGATGAACATATAACAATATGTCATGCATGAGTGATACTTGAAGTAAACATGCTTATATATAGAACATATTACATACATGTATAGGAATAGACCATCATCATAGACCAAACAACTTAGTAATTGGAATCTAAGATAGACCACCCCTTTGAAGTGATTGAGCAATCAACCCCTTAATTGGTTGATGGACATAGCCATACTCCACCAAAAGTGAATGAGGTATTAATCCCTTAATAGGTTGATGGATTACAACTCCCATCAGAGGGTAATTGAGGTATCAACCCCTCAATTGGTTGACAAACATACCACCCTCTATCGGGAAGTAATTGAAGAATCAACACCCTCAATTGGTTGATAGGTTACCATGCCTATCTGAGGTGATTAAGGCATTACCCTTTAATTGGCTATTGTCAACTCACAACACTATAGATGCTTCTAAGGAAATCAACACATACATATCATCCTTTCATCATCATGAACATACTTAACTTATATGTAAAGCATTAGGCCTTCAACAACTCAAGATTCATTAACTAAACATTATGTCAAACACTTGGTCGGTGTGCAATACCAGTGTAAAATTATACAATTCAATAGTAAAATCATGCAAGTAAATTTAATGTAAAATCACCCACCAACACCTGGTAATACCCTCATGCAATATACATAAAAATCCTTTATCAAATATCAAGATAGATCTAAGATTCAAAGCTCAAAACATGCATAAACAGTCACACTTTTACAAAACACCAACATACTTCATAGTCAAATTCATAATAGAAGACCTATAAGTAAAATCTACTTAGAAATATGTATGTTAAGTAAAAAGAAAGCTCGGAAACCATGGGTGAAAGGACCCAATGGTTGAAACCCACTTACTTTAGTGTTTAAGTGTCACTTGATGAAGATTGAAATTGGAGACTTGAAGCTTGAGTGAAATTCTTATTATCCAGATGAATTTTGGAACTTGAATACTGAGTGAAATATTTGTCTAATTCTTTGAGAGAGTATTGGGAAATGACTTGTTTTATATAAAGGTGAAATATGGCTAAATATAGGTATTTTTATGCATAGGAAGACATAGGCCCACGACCAAGAACCTTGGACAGAGCAACAAAAAATAGTTAACAAAAATATACATCTGCATGCCTTGGCCATGTCGTGCCAAAGGCGCACAGAGATCATTAGAAATTGATTTTTGGGACATTAAAATTGTAATTCGATTGCCCTAATCGGAGTTAGACCTATTTTCCACTCAACGTTACCCCCTGATCAAGAATATATAGTCAAATTTTTTATATCATGCACTGATTTTGAGATGTATAGAAATTATGATTCTAGGCAATTCTGAGAAACATTTTCGAGCATTTTTTGGCGGTCATTTCAATAATTTATTTGATCAGTTGAAAGATGCTACTCACTTTCCAAAGACAATCTTTGTTCTGATTATCATCAATTGATGGTAAGGGAATGTGATTGTCCTAAGGTAGTTTTCTAGACTAGATATACGCAATTTAAATTTATGGTGACGTCTTTTGGGTTGACTTATGCCTTGGTGGTATTTATGGATCTCATCAACTAGGTGTTTTTGTGGATGTTTTCATTGATGATATTATGATTTATTATCGAAGTGAGCAAGAGCATATGAATCATTTGAGGTTGGTTCATTAAACTTGTAGGGACAAATAATTATTTGCAATGTTTAGTAAATGTGAGTTTTTGATGCATAAGGTAGCCTTCAGTGTCCATATGGTATCCTGTGATACACTTGGTTTAGTATGAAATCATAAAGTTTTGAGGGCTCATTCATCAAATGAAAAGGAAGGTACTATGTATTAAGTATGATCCAAAGAAACTGAAGCAGTAATGAATTGACATTGACTATTGTCTCCTTCTAATATTTTGAATTTCCTTAGGTTGGCTAATTATTATCAGATGATTACTTCAGGTTTTTTCATCCATTGATTAACATTTAAATAAGTTGACTTAAAAGAAGTCAAAATTTCAGAGCCAGATGAATGTGAGAAAAGCTTTCAGAATTTGAAGGATTGTCCTAAATTGGCTCTTATTTTGACAAAACTGCATTGTTTGGATGTGTTTTTGGTGTATTATGATTCTTAAAGTGGTTGGGGTTGTGTTCCAATGCAACATAGCAAGTTCATAGCATATGGATCTAAATAGACAAAGGTGTTGTGAAGAATTATTTGACCTACAATCATGAATTAGTAGTCGTGGTGTTTGCTTTGAAGATTTGGTGACATCATATTTGTAAGGTTCATGTTCATATATTCATCAATCACAAGATTTGCAACGTGTCTTCACCTAATGAAACCTAAACTTGAGGCAAAGGAGGTGGTTGGAACTTCTTAAGGACTATGACATGAGTGTGTAATACTATTAAGGCAAGACAAATATTATAGCTAATGCTCTTTGTAGTCTATCTATGGGTAGCATTGTTCATGTTGATGAGGCCAAGAAGGAGTTGACAAAGGATGTACACTGTTTGGCAAGATTGGGTATTAGATTGCGCAATTCTAACAATATTGGTATTCATGTTGAGAATGGTAATAAATATCCTTTGGTTGTAGATTTCAAAGCAAAATGGGACTTGAACCCATCATTTGTTAAATTGATGAAGTTATTTTTCGGAAAAAAGATAGAGGTTTTATAATAAGGGGGAAATGGTGTACTTCGGTACCAAGATCTATTATGTTCTCCAAATCTTGATTGTTTAAGGGAAGTGATCTTGAGAGAAGCCTATAACTTTCTATATTGTATACATTCGGGATCAACCAAAACATATCAAGAATTGAAATAGGTGTATTGGTTGAATGCTATGAAGAAGCATATAGCCAAGTTCACATTTGAATGTACTAATTGCAAACAAGTAATATGGAACATCATAGGCCTAGTGGCTTGGCCAAATATATTGAGGTTTTCACTTTAAAGTAGGAAGACGTCAACATAGATTTTGTGATAGGTTTGCCCCACACTCATAAGCATCAAAACACTATCTTGGTGATCATGGATATAATGAATAACTGAGGTCATTTCCTACCGGTTAGGACTACTTTCTATTTTGAGGATTATGTCAAGTTATACATCTTAGAGTTGGTTAGATTGTAGGGTGTGCCATCATCCATCCTATCGGATCATGGTACTCAATTAACTTCTCACTTATGAAGGTTATTTAAGGAAAGACACAGTATTATGATGAAATTGAGTAACACATTCCATCCTCGAATTGACAGATAAGCTAAAAGGATAATCCAGAACTTTGAGGATATGTTAAGGGATTGTGTGACAGTGTTGAAGGACAATCATACAAAAATAGTTATCATGCTAGCATTGAGATAGCACTGGTTGATTCCTTGTATGGGAAATGGTATAGATCCCTAGTGGGTTTGTTTGAAGTAGATAAAATGACATTGATTGGCCATGATTTGGTGTTAGATGCCATAGAGAAGGTGAAGTATATATTCTGGAAAAGAGATTGTAGAAAGAATTGGTAATGTGGATTTCACCAGGAAGTTTCTCAAAGTTGTTGATCTGGTCTTTCAACTTGAGCTTCTTCGATCTAGGGAAGTACCTCTCCATAAAGGCCTTTTACAAATCTGCTGAGCTTGTGATCAAAATCTGCGGGAACATAGATAGCCATAATGCTGCATTGCCAATCAAAGACAATGGGAAGACAAGAAGTGCCATAGCATCCATAGACAGATTATGTGTTCCAATCATACTCTGCAGAACAATGCAACATTGTGTAGGTGGATGTCAGGATCCTCCGATGGTAAGCCCACAAATAGCCCACATTTCTGTAGCATCTGAAGCAACCCACTTGAGACTACAAACTTTGTGTTAGCTGGTAGCAGTGCTAACCTAATATCTCCAGTCACCTTTACAGAAATATGATTCATCCAATATTTATTCCCTGATAAGCATTGGCATTAAATTATTGTGGTTATAGGGCAATGTCCTTAAGAGGAGGAGGGTTCTCATGATCAACATTCTCATTCTCGTTCCTGTTTAGAGATGCATTAGCCATGTTATTTATGTTAACTTCTACCATTCTTATACAAGTTTTGTGGATCCCTGGGTTAAATGGATTCAAGGGCCTATTTCAATTTCGACATTCACTACACTTACACCCTACAAAGGAAACAAAAGCAACAAAAAAAATGAAAATTGTGGGAAATAAGGATTACTATTCAAATCAATATGAATTAACTAAGTCTAAACTTATTCCCTAGAAATGGTACCAAAATCTTGATGTCGTTGAAGTTACACCTCATTTTAGGATTAAGCGATCATTGTCAAGAAATAAAATCTAAACAAGGTGAGGGTCGAACCCATGGGAATAAGTAGACTAAAGAGAATTTAATTATCGCAATTTGAGTAATTAACTGACTTACTTCCCTAAAGGGGGGGTCTGCATAAATCGTTGGAAAAGTAAACCTAACTATCATGTGAGTGTAATCAATATAGAGAGAAACTAGAGAATTGTGTTCCTCATAATTTCCTAACTTAGTAACACCAAATAATGATGAGTCATAGAAATACGACTCTTATAATACTTTA
Source organism: Solanum sejunctum (assembly GCA_025642045.1). Lineage (NCBI taxonomy): Eukaryota > Viridiplantae > Streptophyta > Magnoliopsida > Solanales > Solanaceae > Solanum > Solanum sejunctum. Next base: position 109,832 of record JAOTQJ010159549.1, on the reverse strand, counting down.
AATGAAGGATTTTTGTGCGTTCTCAAGCAAAGTTGTTGTTTTGATGTATGTTTTTGTTATTTTTGATGAAACTGGTTATGACATGCAACAATGGTTGAAGTACGAGAAAATTAATGAAGAAAGAGCTTAAGTGTTGGCATATAGAGGACTCCACGGCCCCCGTAGCATAACATGGATAGTGAGAGGCCACATGGACTTGGCCATAGGGAATGAAACAAAGAATGAAACTAAGTGAAAGACCACGGGCACCTTCACCAATCATATGTCACTACACTGACTTTGAGGGCTGCCGTGGCTTCACACTTGGTATGACAAATGATGGGTAAAGGCATGGCAAGGAGTTAGAGGAAAAAGAATGGAGCTCGGTCCCTTTTATGGACCATGGGAGTTGACAAAATCCCTATCATATGCCATCAAGTTCACATGAAGTTAAGGTATCACAGTCGAAAAAGAGAAACATCATGCAAGTGGAGAGAGACTGGGCCCTTCATAGGCTGTGTGGATAACCACGGACTGTGACATAGGCCATAATGCTTAGTAGTGACCTGATTAGCATGGAAAAATATAATGGCAAGGGTCAAAAGCTAGTACATAATCCGTGAACCCACACATGAACTGTGCTAGTGAACGTGAGATAGGTACGCAAAGTGAAGACCATTTCACGGTCCTTTCGGACCCTCACAGGTCATGTAGTTGCCCATACCCATGCCGATGACTATTTTTCTATTTGAAGTTGGTTTAGGTTTTTCCTTATATATATATATATACATTTATATATATATACACATACATACATATTATTTTTATTTTATTTTTATTTGTCTTTGACTTCTGGAGAGAAAGAATGACTAAAGCACTATTTTGAGTTTATTTCCATTGAATTCTTGGATCGTAATTATATCTTTTGAGATTGTAGTCCATTGATTTATTACTTCATGAATAGTAAGTTCTTCATCATGAATTTATTATATTGTTGTGGGCTATTTTTCTCGAAGATGTTAGGCTAAACCTACAACTAGGATTGTGAGAACCATAAGAAAATCAATCAGATAGACGTATTTGGGGTGAATCTCGAGATTGATTATCGTATATATCATAGCATTCTTTGTGTTAACTTCTCCCTTAATGAGCTGACACATTATGGTAAAGCATATGTTCGTTACATGCTCGGAGGTGATATAGTGATTAGGAAAAGAATTATATGACAAAAATTTGAGGTTTTTAACCTAATCTAAGTACTTGAGAGTAGAAGGTGAGAGTATTTCGGGTCCATAACAATGGTTAGAAAGTATACATTTTGAGATCATAAGGTGATGAATGAAATGCATCTAAGAGGGCCCTAAAGGTGAATTAGGTATCACATTACTTGTTGACCCTGTATACATAACTATGAATTGTTTCACTACATAAATTTAGCTATTATATTAGACATTATGGGGATCAAAATCATACATTATCATTAATTATTTGAAATCTAGTAGTTACTGCACCTTTTCATTGCTTCATTTTATTAATTTAGTTTGAAAAAACCAAAAAAAAAACATTTAATTTATTGCACTTTTGTTTTGGGAATAGATATTACATCTAAAAAAGAGTGCTAATAGATTTATTCTCATGTATTGCTTGTGGGATCGATATCAGCTCTTGTTTAGTTCTATATTTGATCAATGACTGCTTTAAAATTCCATTTGGAGTGTAAATTTGGGTGTATCAAATAACCTCATTCTTTTCTATTGTGTAGCATGTAGGATGGAAAGTTAAGTTTAACAAACCCTTTGGTCAAAGGTGAGAGGCGAATTTCACTATATGACTTGGCCAACTCCATAGTGTGCATTACTAACCCATACCTATTAGTCCATGTACAACCTCCCCTTGGCCTATTTTAGTTGATTAGACGAGAATACATCAATTGAATCTTGTAAATTAAACTTTTTTCCTGTTCATTACTACCTTGTTCCAATTAGTAACACTAGGCGGGTTCTAATGCTGGCCAACACTAGAAAACATGCAAAACAAAGAGAGCTAATTAATAAATGCATGTACACTTTCCAAGAATTATGAATTATCTGGTTTTATCTTGTTAGTTCTTCATGGTTCTCACAACCTTAGTTGTGGATTTAGCTATTCATACTTGTGTATATGTAATACTTATAAATTGGAATAACGCAATAGAGTACTTACACAATTAAACTAAGAACAAACAAATTCATCGTCAAAGAAATTCGAAAGATGAAATCAAAGTACAAGTGTTCTCAATACTCTCCAATGTAATCTTACTATTTTTCTCTCTCTAATTACTGAGTTTCCTATGTACTATGCGAAAACATATGAAAAATAATCTAAAGAACCTATTTACATCATTTAAAATACATGTCCTAAACAAAATAGTATAGTAGGATTAGCATGCCTCACGAACAAGTTTACTGGCTGTATTGCATTTTAAGGCCCGAAATTGGTGTCTCGTACAGAGCTTTTGGAAAACTTGAGTTCATGTCTATGATATCCTATCTATGACCCATAAGTTGTTAAAGACCCTTAGGAGGGTCTCTGTAACACCCTGCACCTTACAATATTGGTATAATTCAAATGTAACATGACATGATTTGGACCAATTGACACTAAATTTTAAAAGTGCTTGAATCTCGTGTTAATGGGATGTATGTGCATCTAACGCTTAAGAGGGTCGAGTGTATACATGTTTTGTGTCCAATTGTGGAGATTAAAGTCTTAAAATTAAGTAAGAGAATTGAGGTGCTTGTAGGACTTAGAAGCTAGCAGGTGAGTCACCTACTTGCTTAGCTCAAAATTGCTAACTAAACGGAGACGAGACCCGGCATCGAAATTTTCCAAGTTCGATTATGAATAAAATGTCTTAAGGGTATAACTATGGTCCATGATTTAACATCACATATGGACTATATTTTCATCCCAAGTATGATAGTAATAAAGGCCCAAAGATATCACAAGACTCTTGAAAACCTTAGGCCCAAACCAAGAAGGACAAAATCTGAAAAATAGGTAGCCCAAGTCCAATAAAGTTGGTGCCCCAAAAGGTCCAAATGAAAGGAGAAAGGAGCTTTATACCTACTTGATGAAATAAGGTTGCGAATGTCTTAGTAAGTCGGCATAAGTTCCACTTTAAAAAGGGGCAAAGCAGCTCCCACAACGTCATTGTTTACTTGAACTTACAAACAAAAAAAAAAGTTTTGCTTTCAAAGTTCTCTCAACGTATATTGACTTGCAAAGTAGCAAAGAAAGAACTTCTAGGGTTCTTATAGAAGCTCTATACCTTGAAGGTAGTGGTAAGTAAGCTTACATATATTTTTAGTTTGGTTTTACTATGAAAAATAAGAAGTATATGTTCGTATGACTGTGCTGGAATTTTTGGACAGATTGTGTGCTAAGGAATCTTGTGCACTGTTCTTGTTAATTAGGTGGTTTTTCTCCTGTTGGTTGGATTTCCTATGAGATAATACTTATGTATTTGACAAAATTTTAATTTTCAATAGTAAAGAAGGTCTGATTAACCACGTTTATAATTCACAAAAGTGAGTCCCTATATGATATTGCAATTGTGTGTTTCGTTTAAACTTATAGACTATTGGACTGAATGCTATTGCTTCGTGTACTTTATGACTGATTTGTTACTGTTTTGAGACTGTTTCATATCTATTTATATGTAAAAATGTTGCTGGGACAGTTTGGTTAAGGTTGGAATATGTTTGGAGTTGTCAACAACGAAATGTAGCAAAGGGAAGTAACGTTATTCTGCCCATTTGTAGATTGAATAGAATGGTTATGTGCTGTGTTTTGTGGGCTGTTGTAAGGATGGTATGGCAGTAGAACAGGCTGAATATGATGTGTATAAGTGAATGTGCACTAGGGAGTATGATTAGAGGCAAAATGGTTGAAAGAATACGCTATGGTTCATAATTGTCCGCTTGCTGCCCATATGTTGTTTTGTTATGTAATTAGGCTACCAAAGGGTGTTTCTTGGCTGATAATGCTAATTTTATCACCTACTATGTTGTAGATAAGTATTTGAAGGAAGGGAAGGTTATTTCGAGATAGTAATGAGGTAATACAATGAGGTATGTAAGGTTACTTGATTCAGTATCATTTGGCATGAAACATAGATACTTCCTTGGTACATAAAGTCACTTACCAACTCCGACACAACTATTAACTATGTCTCCATTCCTTGACATGTTCGTATGATTCCACATACAGTCACTTTCGAATCTGGTTACATACATGAATACCAATATACATGTATTCCTTTTTGCCAAATAAAGTTCATGAGGTGTTCCATTTTATATGCATTTTATTATTTACGTAATGTACTCTTTTCATTATCATATTGTTTGGTATGATTACCTACATGTCACATGTTACATATATAGTCCTACAACTCCAATATTATGACCACCAAAAGAATCATCTCAAAGTTAATTGAAAGATACAATATACAGTTTGATGGGTGGAGTCCGAGGGGGTTGAATTATGAACCTAGCATAGGGACGATCCCAACATAGAATTACGGGTGGTACCCCGAGGGGGTTCATACAGAACCTAGCACAGGGATGATCTCGATACAGTTACCACTGATCAGTTGGTCATATGATTATAGTTGTGCACAAATTTTTCAGTACAGATTTTACAGTAAAGATAAAGTGATATAAAGGACGTAAAGTACATGATTCCACAACATAACTAAGGCTGGTCCCTGATTCTCCACAGATACATGGTTTCATTTGAGTTGTTACTTTACATACTGTATGTCCTGCCTTACATACTTAGTAGATTATCCCGTACTGACATCCCTTAAGGGGGACCTGCATTTCATGTTGTAGGTACAGGTGCTAGTAGATCTCCCTTGTAGAAGTATAGGATATTCAGCTGCTGTCATCCAGCTCCAGGTTGCTTCGGGGCTTTGTACATGTCTAGAGCTTACATGTTTTATTGCACAGTTTGTTGAGGCGGGGCCTGTCCCGACCCTTATGAGGTGCTTTTCTTTATTTAGAGGCTTTGTAGACTATGTACAACACAGTGAAGTCATGTCTCGCACTTTAGATCGCATGGCCCCAATGGCCCAGTCATATGCATTTCCTTTTGGCTTTTTATCACTGTTTATCTGTTTAAAGACATGTCAAACATCGGAACCCCTTATAATATGTATAGAACGCATATAGTTACAGGTTGGTTCTCCCGAACCTTATCGATAATGGGTGCCGGTCTGCCCTACGGGATTTTGGGTCGTGACAGAAGTGGTATCAGAGCGGTCATCCTAGGGAGTCTACAAAGTTGTGTCTATGTAGAATCGTATTTATTGATGTGTTGTGCACCACATTTATAAGCAGGAGTGTACGAGGCATTCAGGAGTTGTTACTTTCTTTCCATTCTTTAGATCGTGCCATAAAGTAAAGTGTAATAGGTGCCTTATGTGTAATCGGAAATTATTTTGTACAACAAGTATGCCTAAAACAAGGAAAACCAATGGTAAAGGGAAGGAAAAAGAGTAGTGACTGGTATACCCAGCTAGGGAAGACAGCACAAAGAAATCCGAGAGGAGTCTTTGTCACAGACATCTCCAACTCCTCCAGTTTCTAATGAACCAGAGAGTAGTGAAATTCCCCCAGAACCACCTGTTGATGCTACAGTGCAGGATCTGAGAAATACAGTTCAGCTACTGACCTGTATAGTTGCTAGCCAAGGTCAAAGGTAGGAAGATCCAGTTATGGGTACATATGGTACAAATAGGGCAGCTGGTACCAGCATACGTGATTTTCTTAATTTGGACCCTCCAACCTTCATTGGGTGAGATCCTTATGAAGACCCCTAGGACTTTATTGATATTATGCACGTGAGTGGTACAGAAGCAGTCAAATTAGCGACATATGGGCTGAAGGGTGTTGCTATATTGTGGTATAAAGCTTGGAAATAATCTAAGGGTATAGATGCACCTCAAACCACCTGGAAAGAATTCAAAGAGGCATTTCTTGACCATTATCTTCCACTAGAATTCCGAGAGGCCCATGCAGATCAATTCCTGAATCTTCACCAAGGGAATATGAATGTGAGGGTGTATAGCCTTCAATTTAATTCCCTGGTAAGATATGCTCCTAATTTAGTTGCTACAATGGTAAATAGGGTTCATCGATATATAGATACGTTGGATACGTATCTGGTCAGTGACTGCACCATTGCTTCCTAAAACAAAGATATGGACATAGCAAGAATGCAGGTATTTCCATAGAAATTGGAGGACCAGAGGCAAAGGAGAAGGGCACAAGAGTTAGAAAGGGGGCAGGCCAAAAGTGCCAGATCTACCGGGCAGTTTACACCACCCCAAAGTGATTTAGGCCTCGGTTTTCTAATAAACCACCTAGGCCATCATCCTCTTACTCTACAACAAGTGCTCTACCACAACTTCAAGGGCCTCAAAGTAATCAGTTTGGTCAGCGAGGTGAAGGGCAAGGTGCCCCGGCAATGGGTTATTCAACAGGCCAATCAATGACTCCTAGGAAGCCTTGTAAATAGTGTGGAAGGAGTCATCCGGGTATATGTCTCATTGGGGTAGATGTTTGCTATTTATGTGGTATGCCAGGGCACATGATGAGGGATTGCCCAAGGAGATGTATAGGTGGTATAGCATAATCTACTGGGTCAGTTGTTGCATCATCATCATCAGTTCCTTTAGTAGGTAAGGGTCAGCAAGCACCTATGGGTCATGGTAGAGGTGTTAGAGGAACAACCAGATCTAGCAGGGTTCAGAGTCACACTTATGCTCTGGGGAGTCAACAGAATTTGGAAGCTTCACCTAATGTGGTCACAGGTACATTGTCCATCTTTTCACATAATGTATATGCATTAATTGACCCTGGTTCTACACTATCATACATCACTCCCCTAGTTGCTGGAAAGCTTAAGAGAATGCCCAAATTATTGAACAAACCATTTGAAGTGTCTACACGAACTGGTGAATCTATTATGGCCAGAAGAGTTTATTATGACTGTATAGTAACTCTTTGTGACCGTGACACATTGGCTAATCTTATTAAGCTAGAAATGGTTGAGTTTGATGTGATAATGGGCATAGATTGGTTAGCTTCTTGTTATGCCACTGTGGATTGTCGAACTAAGAATGTGTATTTCCACTTTCCAAATGAGTTAGTTCTTGAATGGAAAGGCAATGTTGGGGCACCAAAAGTTAAGTTTATCTCTTACTTTAAAGCCAGAAAGATGATATCCAAGGGGTATATATGTTATTTAGTTAGAGTAGGGGATATAGAGATAGAATCACCAACTCTTCAGTCAATTCCAGTAGTAAAGGAATTTGCTGATGTGTTCCCTGAAGAACTCCCAGGCTTACCTCATGAACGAGAAATGGATTTTGGTATTGACTTACTTCTAGGCACTCAACCTATTTCTGTCCCTCCATATAGAATGGCCCGAATAGAATTACATGAATTAAAAAAGCAGTTAAAAGATTTATAGGATAAGGGTTTTATAAGACCTAGTGCGTCCCCCTGGGGGGCACCAGTATTATTTGTACGCAAAAAGGATGGCACCTTGAGAATGTGTATCGACTATCGTCAATTGAATAAGGTGATAATTAAGAACAAATATCCCCTCCCCAGTATTGATGATTTATTTGATCAGCTACAGGGTGCCAAATGCTTTGCAAAAATTGATTTGAGATCAGGTTATCACCAAGTGAGAATGAGGGGTCAAGATATACCCAACACAACTTTCAGAACCCACTATCGTCATTTTGAATTCCTTGTTATGTCATTTGGGCTAACGAATGCACCAACTATTTTTATAGATAGATGACATTTTGGTATATTTAAGATCGAAAGAGGACTACGCAGATCACCGGCAACAGGTGTTACAGACTCTTCATGATCGAAAGTTGTATGCCAAATTTTCTTAATGTGAATTTTGGCTAAAGTCAATGGCATTCTTGGGTCATATTGTGTCTGATGAGGGAATAAGGGTTGATTCACAAAAAATAGAAGCTATGAAAGATTGGCTACGACCCACAACACCTACGGAAGTTCGGAGCTTCTTAGGCTTAGCAGGTTATTACAGGAGGTTTGTTGAAGGTTTATCTTCTATTTCTGTAACTCTAACAAAGCTGACACATAATATAACTAAGTACCAATGGAATGATGCATGTGAAAAAAGCTTCCAGGAGGGGTAACTTCTGCACCTATGCTAGTACTTTCAGAAGGCACTGAGGGGTATGCAGTGTATTGTGATGCTTCAAGAGTTGGCTTAGGGTGTGTATTGACACAGAATGGTAGGGAAATTGCTTATGCATCTAGGTAGCTACGATCACATGAGAAAAACTATCCAATACATAATCTTGAGCTAGCAGCAGTTGTGTTTGCTTTAATATGGCGCCACTATTTATATGGAGTTCATGTAGACATACATACTGATCATAAAATCCTGCAGTACATCTTTAAACCAAAATATCTAAACTTGAGACAACAGCGATGGCTAGAGCTAATAAATGATTACGATATTGACATACTATACCATCCAAGGAAGGCAAATATAGTAGCCGATGCTCTAAGTCATAAGGTAATCATAAATACTAGTGATCAAGCTGTGGTAAATCAAGGGATAGCCAAAGATCTATGTCAGCTAGCCAGTTTAGGGGTTCGCCTTCTTGAAACTCCAAAGGAAGGGGTTAGTGTGTATAATGCTACAGAGTCTTCATTGGTAATAAAAGTAAAAGAAAAACTGTTTGAGGATCCTGTTCTACGATAGCTTAAGGAAAAGGTGAGTCAGGGTGCAATAAAAGGCTTTGACCTTGCACAAAATGGAGTACTATATTAGCAGAATATATTATGTGTGCCTGATATCAATAGCTTAAGAAGGAGAATAATGGAATAAGCCTATCTTCATAATATTCCATCCACCCAAGATCAACTAAGATGTACCATGACCTGAAGGGAATGTTTTGGTGGGGAGGCATGAAAAAGGACCATGCAGAATTTGTAGCTCATGTCCAAATCGCCAACAAGTAAAAGTAGAACACCAAAAGCCAGGAGATTACATGCAGTGTATAGAACTTCCAACATAGAAGTGGGATATGATTAATATGGATTTTGTTATAGGTTTGCCTCGCTCATCTCAGAAGTTTGACTCCATATGGGTAATAGTTTACAGACTCACAAAGTCAACACACTTCTTACCAGCCAAGAGTGATTATACAGCTGAAGAATATGCCAAGCTATACCTAAAAGAGATAGTTAGGCTACATAGGGTACCAATCTCCATTATATCTGATCGACCCAATTCTCTTCAAAGTTTTGGATGTCCTTCCAAAGGAGTTTAGGAACATAGGTGAGTTTGAGTACAACATTCCACCCTCAAATAGATGGGCAAGCAAAACATACCATTCAGACACTTGAAGATATGTTGCGAGCTTGTGCGTTGGACTTTAAAGGTAGTTGGGTGGACCATTTTCCAATAATAACAACTACCATGAAAGTATCAAAATGGCACCTTATGAAGCTTTGTATGGAAGGAAATGTAGATCACCAATTAGATGGTTTGAAGTGGGTGAGACCACCTTACTTGGGTCAGATCTAGTACAACAATCCATAGAAAAAGTTAAGTGATACAGTACCAACTAAAAAGAGCCCAAAGCCATCATAGATCATATTCAAATGCCAGGAGAAGAGGACTAGAATTTGCAGTAGGTCATTGGGTATTTTTAAAGGTGTTTCGGATGAAAGGGGTTATGAGATTTGGTAAGAAAAGAAAATTGAGCCCACATTACATAAGGCCATATAAGATTGTTAAAAGGTTCGGGCATGTTGCATATGAACTAGAGTTACTCCAAGAGCTTTCGATGGTTCATCCAACTTTTCATGTCTCAATGCTTCGAAAATGTATAGGTGACTCATCTCGTATCACTCCTATTGAGAATGTACATGTTATAGAAGATCTCACCTATGAAGAAGTGCCTAGTGCTATTCTAGATCGTCAAGTTAAGAAGCTAAGAAATAAAGAAATAGCTTTAGTTAAAGTACTTTGGAGGAGCCAGCGAGCAGAAGAAGTAACATGGGAGGCTGAGAACATGATGAAATCAAAATATACTCACTTATTTGAAGCTAACGGGGAAGCTCAACATGCAGAATTGGGACATTAATAGGTACGTGTTATTGCATACTTAATGTGTAAGTAAATGTTTAGGCTTCGTTATGCTATCCAATTGTGCTAACATTCAAGGATGAATGTTTCTAAGGGGGGACGATGTAACACCCCACACCTTACAATATTGGTATAATTCAAATAAAACATGACATGATTTGGACCAATTGACTCTAAATTGTAAACGTGCTTGAATCTCGTGTTAATGGGCTGTATGTGCGTCTAACGCTTAAGAGGGTCGAGTGTATACATGTTTTGTGTCAAATTGAGGAGATTATGACCTTAAAATGAAGTGAGAGAATTGAGGAGCTTGTAGGACTTAGAAGCTGGCAGGTGAGTCACCTACTTGCTTAGCTCAAAATTGCTAACTAAACGGAGATGAGACGCGACATCGAAATTTTCAAAGTTTAATTATGAATAAAATATGTGTTAATGGTCTAACTATGGTCCATGATTTAACATCACATATGGACTATATTTTAATCTGATGATAGTAATAAAGGCCCAAAGATATCACAAGACTCTTGGAAACTTTAGGCCCAAACCAAGAAGGACAAAATATGAAAAATAGGTAGCCCAAGTCCAATCAAGTTGGTGCCCCAAAAGGCCCAAATAAAAGGAGAAAGGAGCTGCGTCACCTATTTGGTGAAACAAGGCTGAGAATGCCATAATAAGTCGGCATGAGTTCCACTTTAAAAAGGGCCAAAGCAGCTCCCACAAAGTCATTGTTCACTTGAACTTACAAACAACAAAATAGTTTTGCTTTCAAAGTTCTCTCAACGTATCTTGACTTGCAAAGCAGCAACTAAAGAACTTCTATGGTTCTTATAGAAGCTCTATATCTTGAAGGTAGTGGTAAGTAAGCTTACATATGTTTTTAGTCTGGTTTTACGATGAAAAATAAGAAGTATATATTAGTATGACTGTGCCGGAATGTTTGGACAGATTGTGTGCTAAGGAAACTTGTGCACTGTTCTTGTTAATTAGGTAGTGTTTCTCTTGTTGGTTGGCTTTCATATGAGCTAATACTTATGTATTTGACAAAATTTGGATCTTTAGTAGTGAAGATGGTCTGATTAACCACGTTTACAATTCACAAAAGTGAGTCCCTATATGATATTATAATTGTGTGTTTCGTTTGAACTTATGGACTATTGGACTGAATGCTATTGCTTCACATACTTTATGACTGATTTGTTACTGTTATAAGACTGGTTCATCATTGTTTATATGTGAAAATGTTGCTGGGAGAGTTTGTTTAAGGTTAGAATAGGTTTGGAGTTGTCGACATCTAAATGTAGCGAAGGAAAGTAACGTTATGCTGCCTATTTGTAGATTGAATAGAATGGTTATGTGTTGTGTTTTGTGGGTTGTTGTAAGGATGGTATGGCATTAGAACAGGCTGAACATGATATGTATAAGTGAATGTAGACTAGGGAGTACGATTAGAGGCAAAATGGTTGAAAGAATACGCTATGGTTCATAATTGTCCGCTTGCTGCCCATATGTTGTTTTGATATGTAATTAGGCTACCAAAGGGTGCTTCTTGGATGATAATGCTAATTTTATCACCTACAATGTTGTAGTTAAGTATTTGAAGGAAGGGAAGGTTATTTCGAGATAGTAATGAGGTAATACAATGAGGTATGTAAGGTTACTTGATTCGGTATCATTTGGCATGAAACATAGATACTTCCTTGGTACATAAAGTCACTTACCAACTCCGGCACAACGATTAATTGTGTCTCCATTCTTTGACATGTTCATATGATTCCATATATAGTCACTTTCTAATCTGTTTAGATACATGAATACCAAGATACATGTATTCCTTTTTGCCAAATAAAGTTCACGAGGTGTTCCATTTTATATGAATTTTATTATTTACGTAACGTACTCTTTTCATTATCATATTGTCTGGTATGATTATATACATGTCACATGTTACATATATAGTCCTACAACTCCAATATTATGACCACCAAAAGAATCATCTCAAAGTTAATTGAAAGATACAGTATACAGTTTGATGGGTGGAGCCCGAGAGGGTTCAATTATGAACCTAGCATAGGGACGATCCCGATATAGTTATCACTGATCAGTTGGTCATATGATTACAGTTGTGCACAGATTTTTCAGTACAAATTTAATAGTAAAGGTAAAGTGATATAAAGGATGTAAAGTACATGATTCCACAGCATAACTAAGGTTGGTCCCTGATTCTCCATAGATACATGGTTTCATTTGAGTTATTACTTTATATACAGTATATCCTGCCTTACATACTTAGTACATTATCCCATATTGACGTCCCTTACGGGGGACCTGCATTTCATGCTGCCTGTCCAGGTGCTAGTAGATCTCCCCAGTAGAAGTACAAGATATTTAGCTACTGTCACAAGCTCCAGGTTGCTTCGGGGGTTGGTACATGTCTAGAGCTTACATGTTTTATTGCACAGTTTGTTGAGGCGGGTCCTGTCCCGAACCTTCTCAGACGCTTCTCTTTATTTAGAGGCTTTATAGACTATGTACAACACAGTGAAGTCATGTCTCGCACTTTAGATAGTGTGGCCCCAATGGCCCAGTCATATGCATATCCTTTTGGATTGTTATCACTGTTTATCTGTTTAAATACATGTCAAACATAGGAATCCCTTATAATATGTATAGAACGCATATAATTATAGGTTAGTTCTCTAGAGCCTTATCGTAAATGGGTGCCCGTTCTCCCTATGGGACTTTGTGGCGTGACAATCTCATCTAACTAATCTTTCAAAAGTCCCAATCTCTGACATCGAGGTATGAGCCATGTTCTATGACTCATAAATCATTCCGTAACTCATCTATGTGTTCATAGAATCAACTTTAGAAAATTAGCCCCTCATTGGATTTGTCCACGAAACCCACTTCACGACCCATAAAATGAACTATGGCCTATAAAGTATTTCATATAGCATCAAATATCAGAAACTTCTGTATTTCTCCCCAAAGTCAAGGTCAACCCTGGAATCCTACAAACATAACACAAAAATAAATAAAACTCATTAACGTCGCATCGAGAACATATAAAATTTCACATTTAAGCATAAAAAATATTATATTTTGAGAGCACATCATGAATCTCAAATTTCTTTTCATCTATGTTCATCGAACTTAATGTATGATTGTCATGATTTGATTTCAAAATGTTGGAATTATGATAAGCATTTTATTCAAATAATGATTTAAATATGAAGTATGTTTTATCCTTTTAGATCATATGGTTCTCATGAGATTTAAACTTATATGACTTGATGAACTATGAAATCAAGCATGTGTAACCTCAATTTTAACTCAAATGATTTTCAATGCATGTATTATATATTCAATCTAATTATCTTGGTTTGAACTTAAAATTTCACGTACACATCCTTTACTCTAACTTCCCATTAAGTAATCATACATGTACAAGGCTTCTATATGAGGCTTTGGTTATGAACATAGTTATGATTATGGTTATCGATGTTATTTTAATACAAATATTATTATGACATGGTTAGGGTAACAATTATGATTACAAAATAGATGTAAGCATTCAAGGGTGTGAATACATCATCATGTATAAGTTATGAATGAGCTATTCCTACGCATGCAAATATGTTGAATTATGATTTTGCTTTTAGGCCCAAGTAGGCATGATTATGAATTTAGAATGAGTTGTGATATCCTTATGACAAGCATCATCTATGTCACCACTTGTTATGGTCATGTAAGAGTGAGGAATCTGATAATTTCTCAAGTCATCCTTAAGGCCCTAGATCTTCTCATCTCATTCATAACGTATTCATCATCAAGTCATAATCATAGTCATACTTATGATGATGTAAAGGGAATGATGTACCTATCCTCATCAATACATATTAGCCCATGCCTAATAGTGAATATTTAGTCATACTTGGAAGTGTATCACATTCATAGTCATGTCACTTTCATGCTCATCTTGAAGCCATGGCCAATATCATAAGCAAAGCAAGTTGTACTAGTACACACGCTTAATTCATCTTCATGTTCATAGACTCAAGACCCAATCATGTTCATGTTCATATACCCAAACTCAACACCAACTAACAATCATAAGTAGATTCATATTCATTAAGTCTTCTTATGTAGAATCCTAGTCCATGTATGATCATATGAGGAGAATGAGAGCAAAGCATAGGCATATGAAATCCAATCATAAAACATGATAAATAGATAGAGTTGTACATAATTTGAAGTATAAAAGAGGATTTGAATCATAATTGAGGTTATCCATGCGTAAATTCATAGTTCATCAAGTCATGTAAGTTCCAATATCATGAAAACCTTATGACCTATTGAAATAATACTTATTTCATGTTTGAATTAGCATTTGAATACTACCCATGTCATTTTAGACTAGTATATAACAAGTATGGAACAAAGAAATATATTGGTACTAGATTGACCTTTTCCAACCAATCAAACATCAGATCATGAAAATCTTACTTACTTTATGCATACAAGTAGAAGAACATGAATGAAGGGGATCGAGCTCCATGGTTGAAAAGAAAACCAAGTATATAACTCACATACCTAAGCTTGAATTAAAGGCTTTAAGGTGAATCTAGCTTGAACTTGAGGGTCCTTTGAAGGTCATTTTTATTTGAGCTTGAATGTGGATTGGAGAGTGCTTTGAGTGAGTGAATGAGAAACTAAGTGTTATGGAATGCCTTAAGTTTCATGAATACCTTAGAAACTATTCTAGGAGGTTAAAGGGGTTAATACATATTAATAAGGGCTTTGAAACTCTAAAAGGACCAATATTCCCTTACTAAAAGAATCTGCAAACCTACCCAAGACACCACCATGAAGTACTTCACAGGTCGTGAAGTGAAGCAAGACTCATGGTTGTATCCTTGGAGTGCAAGAGGCACTAGTTCAAGGAAAGTGGATCACCATAGGAGCTCTTAATGTTTTATTGTGTGCACCACGACTCGTGAAGTGGATCATGGTGCACACCCTTAGTTGGGCAGCCCAAGTTTCATGCCAAGGCAGCCTCCGTGTGTCGTTTCATGACAAGTAATGCCCTCTGTGGCTCTTAAAGGTTCCCTTGAAAAGTACCCCAGACCCAAAACTCTAGCGAAAGTTACTTCAAGCCTTTGTTCAACCTTACACAATCGAGTTCCTTGCAAAATTTCTTTGATAATTGAAATTACAAGCCTTGATCAAATCTTCCAAGGTACGGGGTATTACATTCTTCCCCCTTAGTATCATTTATCCTCAAATGAGAGATGGACTAGCATGAATAGATTGAATCAAACATGTATAGCCCATACGAGTGCAGGAATGCATTCTAACTTCAAATCATGAAACTTTTAATACTTTATCAAAAATATAAGTGGAAACTAGTCCCATGAGCATGCATGCATGTCATGACATGTGAATATAGAATAAAGAGAATTCGTGCAATGACCCTACAGGCCATTTCTGTATTTCTGTGATTACCTAGTTTATTTGAGCTTCTATATGGTGATGTTGAACTTTTTATGACTTGCTGGAGCCGTTAGAATGGTTGTAGGTTTATTTTGTTGAAAATTATGTGAGTTTGCACGTTAACGAGAGGTTGCAACTACAAAAATGAGATTTCTAATAAAAAACTAGCAAATGTCATTACAATGGAATTTTGATAGCTTCATTAGTTTCAAAACAAACGATTTGGGCTAGTAGGGTGGTCGGTCTGAGGATGGGGGATGCCCATATGATTTTGGCAAAAAGTTACAAAATGAGTTCTATAGAAAGCTAAAAAGTGTGTTTCTACAAAAATGTAGTGAAATGCATTAGGAATGGAAATTTGATATTGCGGTCAGCTTCAAAACATTGAGAGTAGTCTAAACACCCCATGTTAGTTGATAGGGTATCTAGTTGCGTTTGAGCCCCTCAGTTCTTTTAGCCAAAATTAGTCGAAAAGAAGTGGGGCCCTTATTTTTGTGTTGGATGCTCCATTGGGAATTTTGATGCATTATAGGGTCTAGAACATCAAAATCTATGTGGAGACACTTTTTTTTTACATAAAATGAACACCAGATGCCCCAGGGAAGTTTTTGCATTAGTTGGTGCTGCACCAACAAAATGAACCTGTGTTCGTGGAGGTTTTGGGTGTGATCCTGTAATGAATGTATAATGACTCAACTTAGGCGCCTAGTCATCACACGGTGAATGAGGTTCCCAAAGGCAGCTTACCCAAGCCATTTCTAACCATCTCAAGAATTCATACATAATATACAATACATAATGCGAAAAGAAACCATAAAGTAAAGGGGACTATGAGCTTTTAACAATGAACCAAAATTAAAATGGTGGAAATAGCTAAATCATTTTTGTGTCCATACACATACCAACTACATCATAAGTAAATTGGATCAATAGCAGACTGTCTCCATCCGTAGAAAGAATTCTAGAAAATATAATATTTAAATAAGTGGCTCAGAAGGGCTATGAAACTTCATCTCAATATCAAACTAAATACAAGCTAGGAGGGAAGAGTGGAGGAGTCCCGATTTAAGGTCGCGCCAGAACTATAGAGCTAGGCTGGAATGCTAGATGCTAACAATGACCAGGTGGAGGAGAACCTCTCCCTATATGATTAAATCATGTAGGAAAATATATGTTTAGTATGTTAGAATGTACCAAGTATGTGAGATGCAATGCATGGATAAAATTGTAATTAAATCAGAATTAAACATAATGTACAAACATACATAAGGATAGTGAGACATGGAATAAGAGTAAGCATGCAAAAGAATTATGGCTAAGACCAATAAGGGACAATGCATTTTTAACACATGAATTTAATACCTAACATGGTATCACATAAACTTGTGGGTATAGACCCTAATCGATACAAAGACCATATTATCTTCTACATGGAATCCAAGAACACTCCTTCCATTGGGAAAACAGAAATCTACTTGCTAAGGAATATGTCTAAATTTAGTATGTTTCATAACTTTGTACCCTACATGGATCTACTTGTCTAGCCTAGAAGGCTCTTGTGTTAGCAAATAGTTAGGGACATTGAGATTTAGCCTCAAAGGGTCGTGCAACAACTAATGGGATGAGTCCCAATATCACATCCTTTCGGTGCTAAGTCATCCAACAGAATCTTTGAGGATATCTTAGAATTATAAGTAGTAATCAATAAGAGTAGCTCGAAATTTAGAGTCTTTCATAAACCTTATTTAGGGCAATAATCATCTTACATATAGGTTTGGCAAACTTTAACTTTGAAGCTCTTCATAAATGCCCTATTTAAAGTCATAATTCATGAGAAGTTAATTGATGCAAGGAACAATCATAAATCATATAAGTCTTAATAAATTTCATTAAAAGGAACATCCAGACTGTCCAACCTTAACCATAGCAAAATCCATCATAGAGTCATCATCACACTTCAACAAATATGTGCATTTACTTAACAAAATAGTCATTAAGCTTAAAGAAAATCATATATTTTCATAGGAACCATAAAATCATAATAAGCATGCAGTAAAACTAAAGACCTTAAGAGAAAAATTAAAATGAATAATAAGAAACTTTATGGGTGAAAGGATACCCATATATCAACTCACATACCTCAAAAACTGGAGAGTACCGGAGTAGAAGTCTTAAAGAAGGAACTTGGGAAACCCTAATCTTTTTCTTGAGAGCTCTTCCTTTAAAAATTTAGAATTAGAGCAATGAGAGAACCGGGGGTGTTCCTATGGCTTGAAGACTATTATAGGTCCCCCTTTTTGTCTCTTAAATGATGTAGTTTCGAAATAAAATTATGGGGAAATTTAAATTTTCAAAAGCTATCTACCAAAGCCAGTCTACAGGCCCTTGGTAGTTTGATGGGTCATAGACCCTTTTGTCTGATGGTTCACCTGAGAATCCTAAAATATAGTCTTTTTTGAATTGGAGATTACAATGAAAATGATGGGTTGTGCTAATTTCTATGGGTCATGGATGTACTTATAGAGTCCTTCCACACTTAGCAAATTTTCATCTTGTATTTGTCACCCTTTTATCGGACCTTATACGAGTCGTAAAATATTTTACAGGTCATCAGATAAGTCATGGATTAAGTTCCTGAAAATGCTAAATTTATTTATGGTTTGAAAACCTCTCACGAACCACTCTACGAGCCATAAGAAATCCCATAGGCCGTAGATAGTTTCATGAACTAGTCCACAATCATTTTTTCCAGTCCAATTTTTCTACACATAGGGCTCATAAACTGTGAGTCATTGTAATATCTCCCCCTTGGGAACATTCGTCCCTGATTGTACTTGAGATTTAGATCTAAAGAATAAACTAGCAGCTAATAACCTAATACATATGCAAAAATTAAATTCAAATATCATCTCTGAAAATTTTCAGCCTTCCACTTTAAAACATGCTTCAAAACAGTTCATGAACATTAAATTAAAAGCATATATCTTGAGAAACTAAAATATATATAGTTTGGGAATTTGAAAGAACTTCTTAGTAACATAGGCTTGAGTTGTGTGGAATAGATATAGGCAATGCTTCGTCATATCTGCCTCTGCCTCCCATGTAGCACCTTTAACTTCTTGATTCCTCTAAAACCCTTTGATGGATGTGACTTGTTTGTTCCTTAGTTTCTCTAGTCTAGTATTTCTACGAGTACCTCTTCATAACTCAAATCCTCTTTAACGTTCACATCATGCAAAGGAACTATGATACTTGGGTCACCCATGAATTTTCTCAACATCAATACATGAAAGATCAGATGAATTAAATGCAATTCATTAGGAAGATCAAACAAGTATGCTACTTTTCCCCTCTTTTCACAACCTTGTAAGGTCACATATCTAGGACTCACCTTTCCTTTCTTAGTGCACTAGAGAATATCTTTCATTGGGGACATCTTAAAATAGACCTAATCATCATCTAAGAACTCAAGCTCCCTTCTTCTTGCGTTCGAGTAAGACTTTTGTTGGCTTTGTGCTCTTTGACATTTCTCCGTTATTGTGTTAATTATCTCTATAGTATTAATAACCATGTCCAATCCTATTAATGCCATTCACCAACTTTGAACAACACAATGGGCAATCGACAAAGTCTATTGTACAAGGCTTTAAACGGTGGAATCCTAATACTTATATTGAAGTTGTTACTGTAGACTCAATAAGAGGTAAATGTTCATCCCAACATTCTTTGAATTCTACTACACAAGCTCTCAATATATCTACCATGGTCTGAATGGTCCTTTCAGCTTGCCTGTCGTTTGAGGGTGAAAAGTTATGCTCAACTTTACTCTAGTGCCCAGTTCTCCTTAGAAGGACTTCCAAAAGTGGAAAGTAAGTTTAACTCCATGGTCTAATATGATGGACAATGGAATTCCATGCAACCTCACCAACTCTCGAATGTACAGGTGGGCATAATACTCATAAATAAATGTGGTCTTCATTGGTAAGAAATAGGGAGCCTTAGTCATGCAGTCAACTATCACCCTTATGGATTCAAAATGCTTATTTGTTCTTAGCAATCTAACTACAAAATCCATGTTGATATCTTTCTACTTCCTAGTAGGAATTTTAATATCTTGAGCTAAGCCACCTGGCCTTGGGTGGTCAACCTTACTTGCTGGCAATTGGTGCATTCAGAATCAAATTGGATATGACCTGAAAATGTCATTTTTCATTCTATTCCACTAATAAATTTCTCTTAACTATATGTACATCTTGGTAGTTCGGGATAAATAGAGTAGCAGGAGTTGTGGCTTTCTTGGACAATCAACGTTTATAGCTCATCATCACTTGGTAACACAACATACCCTAATACCGGAGTGCACTATCTTCCCCTTGTGGGAAGACCTACACCTTTCAATATTTTAGCAAACCCTTTAACTCAACAAAAGTGGGATCAAGATCTTACTTATTCTTAATATCGTCCATTAGAGAAGATGCTGACCAGTCAAGAACCATCACAACACTATCTTTGGACTTATTCATTCTCACTCCCAGCCTTACCAACCTATGAACATCTCTAGCCAACTACTTT
The DNA here is from genome assembly GCA_025642045.1 of Solanum sejunctum. Classification (NCBI taxonomy): domain Eukaryota; kingdom Viridiplantae; phylum Streptophyta; class Magnoliopsida; order Solanales; family Solanaceae; genus Solanum; species Solanum sejunctum. The sequence continues at coordinate 89,594 of JAOTQJ010159549.1, read as the reverse complement.
TTCCCATCACCTTGTATATGAGACACATTCCTCATTGAAAATATACTAAGGGCATCAGATACCCTATTGGCTTTTCCGAGGTGGTACTTTACACTCATATAATAATCCTTGAGTACACTACCACGAAAAGGCTCTTTAGCTACAATTATTTTGTGGCGATAAGTTAATTGCCACTACTGTAAACGCATAAGGTAAAATATTAATGGTGAATGTTTTACTGCCAGTAATAAGTATATTTTTAGTGGTAATTAAAGAAAAACCAGCCACATAAAGGCCTCTTTTTAGTTTAAAAATACATTCCCGCCCACATTCTCTACATTCTTCAAAAATTTTCACCTAGCTACCACATTTAATTTCATATTCTAGACTATCCTACTCCAATAAAAATAAGGAAAGACTAACCTAAAAACTCTCCAATATTCATATGGAATTAGTTCCTTTGAAAGTTTTGTCATCCAGCAGCCTATAAGTGCAGAATCGTAGTTTATGAATACCACATCTAGAGTGGCAGTAACCTAGTTTATTAATAGCGTATCATGCAGCGTAGAAATGCAACAACTATGATCAAGAATAAATAACGTTTCAGGTATGTACTTTATGCATCTTCAATAATCTATTTCTTTTCTATTCTAGCATCTTCGTTTCTATATAAACCTTCACCAAAACTTTTGTCACAACCCAAGGCTAGAGCCTAGACGTGACCGGTGTATGGGGAACACGAAGGAACCCCAAGGCTCCTAGCATATCTTCACATATCCTTGGTCGAGGAAGTAAGCTAAATCAACATAAGAAACATAGAAAAGGGAAAATGGGACTAAGGTACAGAGACATATTTAAATAGCTTAAATATCATAAATGACTCGAAGTTCAAGCATAATACATATGTTGCCTAATAACAACTCTAACATAGAACTTAGCAGGGCCTAAGACAAGCAACCATGCTCACCCTCATAGTCAAAGCATACCAAAAAGTAAAGATATTCTTTAATACATAGCATAGGAAAGAAACCAATGTCACCCCAATTAAGGACTCACTAATTAGCATGAATAGATACAACTAGCCAAGTGGAGGAGGAGGATGGCCAAATGTAGCTTTGGTTCCTACATGGTAACATCATGTAGGCATAGAGTATGCATTAGTATGTTTTAATGAACTAAGTATGTAGGATGAAATTCATCTAGAGATAAGTATCATAATAAAAATGAAAAACAATAGCCAATAGGCATAGTATAAAAATATGACATGTATGAATAATGCTTAAGTAAAACATGCTTAAGTAACTCATGCTCATATAGGATATCATACGTGTAGAAGAGACCAAGCTAGACTTTCAAAGTACAAACCCCTTGGTAGGTTGGTGATGATGCCACCCCATTACTTAGGTGGTGAGGTACAAACCCCTTACTAGGTTGATGATGATACTGCCTATCACCTAGGTGGAGAAGTACAAACCCATCACTAGGTTGATGATTTTACAAACCCCCATATAGGTTAGTGATGATGTCCCCATCACTAGGTGGAGAAGTACAAACCCTTCACTAGGTTGGTGATGATGCAACCCCATCACCTAGGTGGAAAAGTACAAACCCTTCACTAGATTGATGAGTACAAACCCCCATCTAGGTTAGTGATGATGCTACCCTATCACTAGGTGAAGATGTACAAACCCTTCACTATGTTGGTGAGTATAAACCCCCATCTAGGTTATCCGAGTTCTTAGTCCCCCCAGATTGGGCATGGTCTAATGCAACACTTTCTATAGAATTCATCATATACATAGGCTAATTTTATCATCATATAGTCAATCATATCATATCTCATACTTTGGACCTTCAATTCATCAAGAAACCATATTCGGACATTTTATCAAACACTTAGAGTGTGTGTAATGCTAATAAAAACCATGGAATATAGAGATGAAATCATGCAAGAAAATCCTTTGTAAAACTATTAATAAACACCTTACAACACCCTTAAGAAACATACATCAAAACACCTCCTCAAATCTTACAATAGATCCAGAATTTATAGATCAATACATAGCAAAACAGTCACAATTTCACATAGCTTTAACATAGTGTGTGCTGTGAATTCACAATAAGCAAGACCCATTTGTAAATCAACTTTAAATCATGCAATTTCAGTAAAAAGAAGACTAGGGGAACATGGGTGGAAAGACCCAATAGCGAAAACCCACACACCTTAGCTTTGGAGAACCCTTGAAAGAGACTGGAGATGGAGACATGAAGCTTGAATGAAATCCTTGAAGAAATCCTTAAGATTGGTCTTGAGTTTTAGGACTTGAATTTAGGTGAAGTATGAGTCCAAGTGTTTGAGAGGATATTGGGGAATGTTTAGGATGATATGAGGGTGAAATAAATCTAAGTATGGGTATTTAAAGTATAGGAACCATTAGGCCCAAGACTTGAAAGTCTTGGACAGAAGTCAAATAAAATAGGACCAAAATAACATTGGTCTTCTACATGGAGTATTCGCTGGAATTTGCATTTCTGCACAAACGAGTTCTACGAAAATGGACATAAAATCTTCATCCAAACTCAAAATGAGGTGAAACCAAGTGCATTGAAAATCTAATTTAAAGGGATTTAATTTGATACATCATGAGCAACCTAGTTCTTTGTGTTCTAAGAGATACATCTATTAAAAATTGACCCACCTAAATTGCATTTTTGTGATTTTTGAATTTCGATATGGTTGCTCTAAAGTTCGGGTTAGACCCTTTCCCCACTCAATTTTACCCCTAAACAAGAATGTTAATCTAGATTTTAGAAATAATGAATGGAGTTTTAGATACATGGCTATTAGGATTTTGGGCACTTCCAAGGCACATTTTCGGGCACTTTTTTGAGGTTGTTTCAATGTGTCCCCCTTGGGAACATTCATCCCTGAATGTAAAAGAAACATATCGTACAAGAGTGATCATAAATAAATCATCCCCAACAAGAATGCAACATTATATTTAAAACTCCATTTTGAAAATATCAACATAAGTGTAAAATCATCATAAACTTGTCTACTTAAACATGAATATATATGAATGACATATGGGCTTAAACATAGGACTTTGAATCACATGAAGTACTTAGTCGCTATATTAGGCATGATTAGAGTGAATGACATATGAAAATTGCTCTCATAAGACCTCTTTGGCTTCCTTAAGACACTCTTGACTTGATGATCCTTTCGAGAGGGCTTTAATGAACACCACATCCTCATTAATCAACCTTTCCACTTATCCATCATACACCTCCACTGAGTCCTTCCCCTAAGCCAACTTATCCTCCACATCACAGACAATCTCAAAGAGTGTTATAGCATTAGAGTCACCAACACATCCCATCAACCTAAAAGCATGAAAAATCAGACGAACCAAAACCGTATCCATAGGCAGTTCCCAATCTTATGCAACTTTACCAACTTCTCTCTTCATCCTACAAGGACTCACAACCATAACTCATTTGTCAACCTTAACCACAACTATCCTACTTGTCATTATAATATACTATCTCCCTCTTGGGAGACTACCTCCACTCTACCATCTTTATAGCCAAAACTTCCATCTCTAATAAGGCAGAATCAAGGCCTTGCTTAATATAGATGTCTTAACCAAAGATGATTTGGAAACATCAAGAATGCTACACCACCATGCTCAACTTCCCTCAACATAACTCGAATCTAACCAACAGATAGACCCCACTAGTCTCGTCTTTTCCACTATCATCAACACATGCTAGGCTACCTAGAGCACTGACGGTAACTTTCGCCTTAACAAGAACAATAATACACTTATTTCATAATCCTTAAAGAATTCTAACCACCTTATTGCTATTCACAATGCACACCGAACATATTTTGCAAACAATCTCTCATCCTCCAAGATTTGCAACATTACCTCAAAATGATTCACAAGCTCTAATCAAATCAATACCTCGTCACAAAAGACCACCATAAACATATCATGGTAGAGTTTTACGACCCTATTCAAGAAATCCATAACCACTACCAGTGCATAAGCCAACCAAACAACTCCACCAATATTCAAAATGATCATTCCTAGTTCAAAAAGACACTTAGGGATATCACCTATGGTCCTCAAAACTTGAGAAAAAAACCCAAACATTAAATGAACCTTAGGGAAGCGACTAACCTATTGTAGTTTTCCAAATAGATCAACCATCCTCAACCATTATATTAGAACCTTACGTGTTCTACACTCATTGTTAGCATGTATGCCAATAGCCAAACCACCTCAAGACCTCCAACCTATCAATCTAGGGTCAACTAAGATCACAAGATGAGAGTCTATGCAACAAGAATGTGAGGCAACCCTTATAGACCCCTACTAGCCATAATAGACCCATGCAACCATCTGGGAAACACACATGAATCCTACTAGGACAAAGGAATAACATAAGTGATAGCAACCCCTAGACCTATCAAATCACCCTTTTCAAAGCATCAGTCATAATATTGGCCTTACTTAGGGTCAACTAAGTCATAGGAGAAGTAATAGAAGATGACCTACTCACAACCTCTGGTATTATCCCGCTAAGACCAGGAAGCTCCTAAGCCAATCTCTAATAACCTTCGTCTTACTAGGGTCCACCATAATACCATCGCTCGACACCACACTACCTAGGAAAGTAACCTCTTACAACTAAAATCCCCATTCTCCTATTTAACATCCAACCTTCTTCCTTAATATTTGTAGTACTAGTGTCAAATGACTCTCATACACTACCTCATTAGGGAAATGAACAATCATCACCAAAACCACCAAAGCCTATTAGAGTAGTGACTGAAGGATCTTATTCATGAGACTTATAGGCATAGCGGTGTACTAGTCTAACCAGAGGACACCACCCTAAATTCGAAATATCAAAAAGGTGCATTCAAGGACTCATCTCCCACTAACAAAAATTCTATAAATAAAACAACTTAGGTTCAACACCTCCAATTCTCATAAGGTAATAAATGCAACCCTTTAGAGACCAATTGTACCTTAATACATAAAATGGACCTACCTACCTCTGCTATCACTTGACCACCACATCAAGACTCTTCCACTCAAGGACGGGTTCACTAGGGAGTTGGATTCTAACTCAATGGTACCTATTGCCAAAGGAGGCACAACATGCATGCAACTATCCCATTCCATGTACCACATTAAAATCCACCACATCAAATCCAACAAGCCACAAGACAAGACCTAATACAATATGAACATGGAACAATACCTATGGACTCTCTAACAACAATATACCAAACCAAGAGGTAAACAACAAAGGTTCACATCACAACTCAGGACACACAATAACACCAATAGCAACTAAAAGAATTAATAAGAGAAATAGTGAAAATAGAATCCATCAACATGAAAACCTTTAACTTACCTTCCCTTGACTTCCTCTTCGAACTGGCATGATCAACTAGAACAACAAAGAACATTCGTTACAGGGAAAAACCCTTTCTCACTTCTAAAGTATAACATAGACCTTAAAGAAGGAAAGCATTTCCTAAAATGTCTAATAACCTCCTACTCATAATTGTGGTGCGCAACACAACCATGAATAAGACTGTAATCGATGTGGTGTGTACACTCCGAGGATCTATCAACCTGTTACTCTAATGCCATCTTTAACAAGACCCAAGCCTAGGGCCTAAACATCACCAGCGAATGGGGAACCTAAAGGAACCCTAAATAAGTTCGTAGCATATCATCACATATCTTTGGTTGCAGAGGTAAGATAAATCAACATAAGAAATATAGACAAAGGAAAATGGGATTGGGGGAGAGAGACTTATATTTAAATATCTTGAATCTCAAAAGCGAGTCAAAACGCAAGCATAATACATATCTCATCCAACACCTCTAACATAGAACTTAGCGGGGACCAAGACAAGCAATCGGGCTCACCCTCATAGTTAAAGCATACCAAAAAGGAAAGACAGTCTTAAATACATACAAAAGGAATGAAACTAATGTCCCCATAAGGGAGGACTCATGAACTAGCTTGAATAGATACCACTAACGACATGGATGAGAATGATAGCCAAATGGAGCTCTTATTCCTACATGGTAGCATCATGTAGTCATAGAGTATGCGTTAGTACATTTGAATGTACTAAGTATGTAGAAGACAATGCAACAAAAGATAAGCATCATAATCAAAATGCTTAATAATAGGGAATAGGCATAATATAATTATATGACCAATGCTTAAGTAAAACATACTTAAGTAACTCATGCTCATATATGATATCATATGTATAGAAGAGACCAAGATAGATTTACAAAGTACAAACCCCTTGGTAGGTTTGTGATGATACCGTCCTATGTGTTAGGTGGTAAGGTACAAACCCCTCACTAGGTTGGTGATGATGCTACCCTATTACCTTGGTGGAGAAGTACAAAGCCTCATCTAGGTTAGTGATGATGTCACCCCATCACTCAGTGGAGAAGTTCAAACCCTTCATTTGCTTGGTCATGATGCTACCCCATCACCTAGGTGGAGAAGTATGAACCCTTCACTAGATTATTGAGTACAAACCCCCATCTAGTTAGTGATGATTCTGCTCTATCACTAGGTGGAGATGTACAAACCCTTCACTAGGTTGATGAGTACAAACCTCCATCTAGGTTATCCAGGTTCTTAGTCCTAAAGGATTGAGAATGGTCTAATGAAATTCTTTATATAGAATTTATCATATACGTAAGCTCATTTCATCATCATATAGTCAATCAAATCATATCTCATGCTATGGACCTTCAATACCTCAAGAAACCATAACCAAACATTTTATCAACACTTAGAGGGTGTGTAATGCTAGTATAAAACTATGGAATATAGAGATGAAATCATGTAAGAAAATTCTTTGTAAAACCATCAATCAACACCTTGCAGCACTCTCAAGTAACACAATAGATTAAATATTTATAGCATAAAACATAGCAAAAATGTCACTATTTCACATAGCTTTAACATAGTGCACAGTGAATTCCATAATAAGCAAGATCCATTTGTAAATTAACTTTAAATCATATAATTAGAGTAAAAAGGAGATTAGGGCACCATGGGTGGAAGGACCCAATGGCTGAAACCCACATACCTTATCTTTGGAGAACCCTTGAAAGAGATTGGAGATGGAGACTTGAAGCTTGAATGTAATCCTTAAAAAAATCCTTAAGACTGGTCTTGTGTTTTTGGACTTTAATTTAGGGTGAAGTACGAGTATAAGTGTTTGAGAGGATATTAGAGAATGTTTAGGATATATTAGGGTGAAGTAAGGCTAAGTATGAGTATTTTCAAGTATGGAAACCCTTAGGCCGAAGACTTAATTGTCTTGGACCAAAGTAAGAAAAAAACAGGACCAAAGTACCGCAATGTGGATTACTCACTGGAATTTGCATTTCTGCACAAATGAGTTCTACAAAAATGGGCATAAATTCTTCTTTCAAACTCAGAATGAGGGGAATGCTAGTACATTTGAAAGCTAATTCAATGAGATTTAATTCGATCGATTGTGGGTCACCCAACTCTTTGTACGCTAAGTGATATGCCCCTTTAAAGTTTACCCTCCTAAATCGCATTTTTTACAATTTTTGAATTTTGATATAGTTGCTCCAAAATTCGGGTTAGACCCACTCCCTACTCAATTTATCCCCCTGAAGAATAATATGAAGTCAAATTTCTAAAAAAATAAATGGAGTTTTAGATACATGAAAATTACGATACCGGGCACTTCTGAGGCACATTTTCGGGCACTTTTTTTGGGTTGTTTCAACTTTACTTTGATAAATTGATCCGTTTTAGGCATTAATTAGGAAGAAAACAAATAATATCTTGATGAACTTATCAGTATTTAGGAATCAATTGCTATTTTTAAGTGATCTGATATCTGTAAAAGTGAAGTTTTCTTGTTTGTTATTTGTGGCTACTATATCGTTTATTGTACTTGGCTGTATCAATTCCTTAATTAACATAGAATAAAGTGTGTTGATGTGAAATTCACGAATGTCACTCTATATTTAAGATGTGTGACTGTTGATAAATTAAGACTCTCTGTTAATATATCTATAACTTATCATCATTTAGAAGTTCTATTATGAATAGGATCACTTGTGTAGGAAAACAGTTATGTCAATTTGAGTATAATGTAAGATTTCTTCTTTGAACTATTCAAAAATAGAAATCATAAGACTCATATATATAGGCGCTCTGCTTCTATTAATCACTAGACTATCAGTTAATACATTAAGACTTTTATTAATATTTTCCATTCCGAGTCATAATATCTATCCTATTGAGAATTTGCACCACTAAGGTCTCAAAAAAATATTGTTAAATCCTGGTTATTTTCATTAGATAGTTTTTGAAAGTTTGAACCTTAAATGGTTGTTCTATTCAAGTTAAGGTTAAGGGACCAGATGCTAAACTGGACTTTTTCAAAATTTATGCTAAAATATATCATCTGTTGGGAGTTTGTGTTTAAAATTTATGTGTCACTATTATATTAAGGAACGTCACTATTACATTAAGATGTGTACCTATTAATAAATTAATTATCTAATGTGCTCTGTTTCTGATTATACAAAACACATCTTTTAATGTCTTTACAGTATAGTGAATAACACAATGGCGCTAATGAGTACCTATTAATATATTAAGTACCTAATGAGAGGACAACTGTCCATACAAAGAAAAAAGGAATGCATAAATAGGCGAGACTCTCCCATTAGAAGCTTTAATGTATGCCTCATCATTAGCGCCTTACCCATAGCTGCTGCATAAGCAAATATAAGAAAACAGATTATGTCTAGCTTCATTAGGAAGTTGATGCCTGAAAAAATAAAGTTGAATAGCATTTTTAGTATGACTTTTTATCTCACTGTATGTGTGATTGCCTTTGAAAAATTGAATTTACTGCATATCTATCTAATAAGCCAAGGCGTAACAGGAAAAAAACATAGGTGTTTGATATGAGGATTGTATAGAGGTATTTGAGCTTTCAAGGCAAGTAGTGTTGTATGATCAGTACTGATCAAGCATCACTTCTTGCCTTGAAAACTCAAATATCCCTATACAATTCTCATACGTAATGGATCTTACCTCATGCCTGTAAACTGTCAAAATATTCAACAGTCACAGAAATATAAAAAGTATTTAAGGTAATTTTTTAATCCTTTTCAACTTCTTGCTTCTAAAGCTAGGCATACCCCAATTTTCAAGATCAAAATAAGCTATTGATTATTTATGAAGTTGTTGTGCAGCAAAGAAAGGAATAGGAACAATGATTGTATGGCTATGTTTAGCTAAAAAATCATTAGCTAAGTTTGCCTCACTACAATTGTGACTACACTAGAAGAACTGAACTGGTTGATCATATTATTTATCTAGTGAAGAAGCTGTTCTGTAGCCATGGAGAAGCAGCTGACATTGAATCTAGTTAACCGCCAATTCAGAATCTATTTCCCAAACCACTTTTCTATTACCTTGTTGCAGACACAAATGTAATCAAAATAGAGCAGCATATAATTTATCTTGGTTGTTGGTACCTACGCAAAAGGTGTCTCTAATCCCTTTTATCTCATAGAACAGAGATAGCAACATCAAGTCCAAATCTGTCCCTTTAGTTAAGAATAGGTGTCTCCATCACTAGTAAGCTTCCAGATATTTTGAATACTGTATTTCAATTAAAAGAGAGAAATCTGTAGTTGATTAAGCTGTAATTCCATCAAAAAAGAGAGAAACTTATATTTTTTGAGTAGCTGAAGAGCCGGTTCTACCAAATACAAGAGGAGCAACTTGTCTTGGACAACATTCCCACTGTAGTCTCCCCAATTCCCAGTAAGGTGCAGAAAAAATTGGGCAAGATCAAGAATAATAACTGATTATAGCAAAGCCTTATCTTAGGATAGCCTTTAATTTATTTACCTGTGTTTAGAAAGGCGCTCTCCTTTGCACCTGAGAAAAGAGGTGAGACCTAGAGATGGTATGTTGCCTTTTACAGTCACGGTGAGGCACTTCTACAAAAGGTGACATAAGCTGAGGAAAAGGCCATAGGTGAAAGGCGAGGCAAGGCGCATAAGCGTCACCTTCTTGAATTTTTTTTAAAAGTCCTAATTTAATGATTTAAAAAAATATGGATTTAATATGTGGCGCGACTCTGTTTTCTCTTCACTTTCTGTATTCCACGACTTTTTTCAATCTTCTCTAGCTAGTGACGCATCTTTGAGCTGAGGTAAATTTGTGTTCACTTTCAGTTCTTGTTTCTTCTTGTTCTTTGTTCTTTCTTCCATCTTTTTCCTTTCTTCTTCTCTAGTTCCAAACTTCTGGAGGTAATGACTAGTTTTTCTTTCCTTACTTTAGTTCTCATCTTCTTCTTTCTTCTTTAGCAATTCAGTTCTTCTCCAGAGTACAGTCAACCAGTTAATCTATTTTATGAATTGATCCTGTATTTACAAATTCCTAGACAAATAATTATTTTTAGTATAGCTTGATCTTAGCATAACCTTTAATGTATTTACCAAATCAATGGTAAATTCCTGTGATAAATTTTTAGACTTTGTTGCTCCCTGATCTTATCAAAGACTTTAATGTATTGGTCATCCATTAGAAGTTCTCTTTAATATTCTGCCTCCAAATAATGTTAGCAGCGCTAAAGGAGGACGTTGGTGCGCTAAACTCATTGTTGTGGTAGCTGCCATAGTATGGCATGCTTAGAATGGAGGACATTTGAGTTTATTCAGTAGCAGCTTCAAAATTGTCAATTTTAAGACTAAGTGCAAGTAGGTATTTGATTCAATGTCATTACTGTTGTATGAGGTGGTTATACTATATTATTATTGTGCAGTCTATGCTACTGAATTTGAAAGGTTTAGATTGGTGATTACTGGTCCCTTTCTGCGAACTTAGTACTCTCTGCTTCTGTTAATATACTGGTAATATTTTATGAAAAAAAAACTAGCCTACATATGATGTTGTGGTTAGGACACCCAGCCTTTGATGTTCGGCTTTGACATGTTGACAACGATGACAACTGAAAACAAACTTGGCAATGTCCCTCTTCATGTCTCCACACCAATACACATCTCTCAAGTCTCTATAAATTTTGGTGGAACCGGGGTGGATAGAATAAGAAGAGTAGTGTTCCTCATTAAGGATCTTCTCCCTCAAACCATCAACATAAGGCACACACAACCTACCTTGGTACCTAAGGGCCCTATCTCCCACTCGGAAGAAAACCACTACTTTGCCCTCTTTCCCCAAGGCCTTCAATTCAAGCAAGGAGGTGTTAAGATCTTATTTTGCTATCACCTTATCAACCAATGAAGACTTAGACCCATTAACAACAACCACAACATCGTCACCAAACTCCTCCAACCTAACCCCCAATCTAGTCAATCGATGAACCTCCCTAGCCATCTCCCTAGCACTATCAACAAGGGCTAAGCTAACCACAAACACAATACTCAAGGCATCTGCCACCACATTTGCCTTACCCAGATTATAGTGCACACTCTTATCATAGTACTTAAGAAGTTCTAACCATCTCTTTTTCCTCAAGTTAAGATACTTTTGAGTGAAGACATATTTGAGGCTTTTATGATCGGTGACCACATCCTCATGCACCTTATACAAGTAGTGTTTCCAAATCTTTAATGCAAACACAATGGCAGTGAACTCTTGATCATGGGTAGGTTAGTTCCTTTCATGTACCTTGAGTTGTCTAGAAGCATAAACTATGACCTTACCATTTCATATCAACACAAACCCAAACCAAGCTAGGAAACATCATAATACATCTCAAATCCCTCAAGCTTATCCAATAGTGACAATATAGGAGAGGACACAAGCTTCTCTTTCAATATTTGGAATCTTCTCTCACACTCATCGGTCTACACAAATTTAACCTTCTTTTGTGTCAATTTTGTCATAGAGGAAGCAATGGAGAAGAAACAATTCACAAACCTTCTACAATGACCTATTTGGCCCAAGAAGCTACTAATATCCAATGGGGTCAATAGTCTAAGCCAATTTCTAATCATATTATTTTTTCTATGATCCACTTTTATACCATCCCTCGACACCACATGACTCAAGATTGCAACCTCCTTCAACCAAAACTCACACTTATCATATTTAGCATACAATTTCGCCTCCCTCAATCTTTGCAACACCACCCTCAAGTGCCTCTTTGCTATGTAATTGATCAAAATATCATCAATGAAGACCATAACAAAGGAATCAATGTAAGGTTTGAAGACCCTATTCATTAGGTCCATAAAGATGGCCAGTGCATTAGTAAACCCAAATGACATCACAATAAACTCAGAATGCCTATATCTAGTTCAGAAGACCATCTTGGGAATATCACACTCTCTTACCCTCGCTTGATTATACCTGTAACGAAGATCAATCTTAGAGAAGACGCTAGCCCCTTGCAATTGGTCAAACAAATTATCAATCCTTGGAAGAGCATACCTATTCTTAATGGTAACACTATTGAGTTGCTGGTAATCAATGTACATTCTAAGTGATCCATCCTTCTTCTTTAAAAAAAATGTCGAGGAACCCTAAGCTAAATGGCTAGGCCTAATAAAACTGTTTTCCAACAAATCTTTCAATTGTTCCTTTAACTCCTTCAACTCAATCGGGGCCATACAGTAAGGGGGAATGGAGGTAGGATGAGTATCAGGAAGGAGATCTATGCCAAAGAGTATCAGGAAGGAGATCTATGCCAAAATCTATCTACCTTTCGAGAATGACACCGAGAAGGTCATTTGGGAAGACATCAAGAAACTTGTTTGTGACCAGAACTGACTCAGTGGAAAGGACTTTGGACTACAAAACTTTAACCCTCACAACATGATACAAACACCCCCTAGAAACCAATTTATAGGCTTTAAGGTATGAAATGAATCTACCCTTGACCACCACATCTTGACTCTCCCATTTAAGGACCTGTTCACTAAGGAATTGAAACTTGACCCTATGGGTTCTATAATAAATAGAAGCATAGTAGGCATGCAACCAATCCATTCCAAGAATGATATCAAAATCTACCATCTCTAATTCAACAAGATCACAAGGCAATAACTTATGTAAAATGCAAATAGGACAACTTCTATTAACTTTCCTAGAACAACAGAGGCACCAATAGGAGTAGACACTTCATATGACTCATGCAACAACTTGGAGAGAACATGGAACTTTATAGCAACAAAGGGATAACAAAGGATAGAGTGGCACCAGGACCAATCAAAGCATATATATTATAGTCAAAGATTTTCATTATACCGATAACGACATCGAGAATCTCACCAACCCCTTGCCTCTCATGTATTGCATAGAACCAGTTGTGCCTTGGGGCACCACTTTGAGGATCACCTCTACCCAATGGAACCATATTTTCACAATAGCCATTGCCACAATTTCTTTGACAATCTATTATCTTGTGACCAAGCTCCCCACATTTATAGCATACATTAGAACCCTTCAAACATAGGCTTCCATGGCTCTTTTCATATTTAAGGCACACATCAATAGGAGTTACCCCAGCAACAACATGAGGACTAGGGAATTCATTGTCAAACCCCCTATTAGTAGCATAAGAAGGCCCTTGGTCTTGACAAAATTTAGCACCATTTAGGAATTTAACCTTACATTGGGCCCTCTTGGCCTCATGCCCTCTTCTCTTCCTCAATTTCTCCTCCTCTATTTGCTTGTCATTGGTCATCAATCGAGAAAAGTATATAGATTATAATCCTCATGAAGTGTCTTACCCTAGCCACTGGGGTAATAGCATGAGGGGATTAGGTCCCTTGATTTACTTGGTTAGCCACCACTTAGGCAAGAATAGTGAAGCATCCCGGAGCGCACCATTGGTAGGTTGCTCCTCAGGAGTTTGGCCTGTCTATCTCTAGTGTTTGGCATAATCTAGCATAGCAAAGAACAATTGTTAGGGGAAAATCTTACTGTAACTCTATAGCACAATATAGAACATGAAGAAGGGAAATATTTCCTAAACGTATCATAGACTCCTACTCATAGTCATGGCGCGCTTCACAACCACGAATAGGACTCTAATCGCATGGTGTGTTAGACTCCGAAGATCTATAAACCTAGTGATTTGATACTAAGTTTATCATTACCCAAGCCTAGGTCCTAGACATGACACGGTGAATGTGGAACCTGAAGGAATCTAAAATAAGCCTCTTAACTTATCATTACACATCATTGGTCACGGAAGCATATAAAATATTAAAGAACAAGAATAGGGACAAAGGGGATAAGGGAAAAACTTGCAAAGTATCATAGACAAGAGATAAGAGTCAAACTTATATCATAGATACATAGCCTATCCAACAACCATCTCTAATATATAGATAAGAGCGGAGACCAAGACTAAGCAACCAAGCTCGTCCTTATTATCAAATAGAACATAACAGAAAATGTCTCAATAAATAATAAGAGAGCATATACTAAGGTACCCGAAGTGGAGGACTCACCAACTAGCTTGAGTAGCACCGAACTAGCCACGTGGAGGAGGATGACCTACTTGGGCTCCAGGTCCTACATGTGATATCATGTAGGCAAGAGCATGCGTTAATATGTTTGAATATACTAAGTATGTAAGATGTAATGTAACAATAGATAGGCATCATAATCAAAATGCATAATAATAGGCAATGGGCATAATATAATAATATTGCATGTGTGATCAATGCTAAAGTTAAACATGCTTAAGTAACCCACACTCATATAAGATATCAAATGTGTAGATGAGACCAAGCTATATTTATAAGGTACAAACCCCTTGGTGGTTTTGTGGTACAAACCCCTCACATGGTTGATGATAATCAGATCTTATCACTACGGTGACAAAGTACAAACCCCTCACATGGTTGACATCTACAAACACCCACCTTGGTTACTCGGGTTCTTATCCCCCCAAATTTGGTATGGTCTAATGCAACACTTTATAGAGAGTATACCATATACATCAGCTCATTTCATCATTATATAGTCATTCATATCATATCTCATTCTTTGGACCTTCAACTCCTCAAGAACCCACATCCGGACATTTTATCAAATACTTAGAGGGTGTGTAATGCAAGTATAAAACCATGAAATATAGAGATGAAATAATGCAAGAAAATCCATTATAAAACCATCAATCAATATGTTGCAACACTCACAAGGAATATACATCAAAACCCCTCAATAAATCTTATAATAGGTCTACGATTTATAGCTCAAAACATAGCAAAACAGTCATAACTTTACATAGCTTTAACATAGTGTGCAGTGAATTCCATAATATGCAAGATCCATTTGTAAATCAACTTTAAATCAGTCAATTTGAGTAAAAGGAGGCTTGGGTATCATGGTTAAAAGGAACCCATGAAATAAACCCACCTACCTTAGCTTAGAGCTAAACTTTGTGAAGATTGGAGATGGAGTCTTGAAGTTTGAAGAAGAACCTTAAAGGAGAACCTTAGCTTGGAATAAGGGTTTGAGACTTGAATTTGGGTGTGAAAATAGGGCTAAGTGTTTGAGTGAGTATTGGGTAATATTTTGGGCAATATAAGGATGAAAGTTTTCTAAGTATGGGTAAAACATGTTTGGGAACACTTAGGCCCAAGACTTGAAGTCATGGGCCGAGTAAAAAAAATAGTCCACTTTAGTATTGTGGCTTATCGAGACAACAATGCGGATTTGCGATTGGAAATTTCATAATTGATAATCTTTTGCTCTTAAATTGGGGTTACACACTTTTTCAACTAATTTTCACCCCTGAACACGAATATGAAGTCGAATTTTAGAAATAACAAATGATTTTGACATATATATGTAATTTAAAATTTTGGACATTCCAAGGCAGATTTTCATGCACTTTTGGGGGTCATTTCACTTTCTTATGAATAGCAGCGAGGCACTCTATGTGCCTTGGAATGCCCGAAATTGAACCGAGGCACTACATGTAGACCTACTAGGATGGATGAAACCCTTCCCTATCAGATCTCTCAGTTGTTCTTTCAATTGGTTCAATTATAAGGAGGTCATTCTATACGGAGGGAGTGAGATAGGCTGAGTATTAGGTAAGAGGTCTATACAAAAGTCCATCACTCTTTCTAGAGAGACACTCGGTAACTTATTATTGAAGATATGGAGAATTCACTTACAAGAAGGACTAACTCATGAGAGGGAACTTTGGAAGAGTCATCTTTGCCCCTCACCAAGTTCTAGATATACCCCATCAAAATCATCTTGGGGGCTTTGACAAAAGAAATGAACTGACCTTTACACAAAGAACAACAACACTCTCTTTCATGAACTAGCTCACTAGGGAACTGAAATTTGATCATATAGGTTCAACAATCAACAGAGGCATAAGAAGCATACAACCAACCCATTCCAAAAATTACATAAAAGTTTACCATGTAGAGCTCAACAAAATAACATGAGATTACTTCATGAAGAATCAGAACAGGACAACTCCTATTGACTCTTCGGGCTATGATAGATTCATCCATAGGGTTACTCACCTTACAAGGCTCATGGAGCACTTTAGGACATGCATGAAACTTTTATGTGAAGAATGGGGTTAAAAAAGACCAGTTCTCGGAGTTTCTCCTATTCGATTTATTTGGCATATGTCATTAGGTGGGAAATATCCATTTCTTTAAGCAACATCACCATCTTGCATTCTTTGCAGACTAATACAGAGACACTAAAAATGAACTTTCTCATTCAAGCCATATATCCTCCACTATGAATGGAGTATACATGGATAACTGGGTGAGCATAAGGTCATATTCCCTTATAGTCATACCTACTTGCTTCAAAATGATGAACTCACGAACCTTCGCCTCCCTAAGCTCAATGGGTTAGAGCACTCTAGGAAGGTACACTTAAATTCAAGACAACAAATGGGACTCATTTCTTGACCTATCTTATTAGCTCACTACTTATACCATACCATGGTGACTCCCTCAAGATGGTAAGCCACCAATTTGGCTTTGTCCTTTTACGATACAACCACTACCGCCAAAACCTAGTAGGCTTCTTCTATATATTTCATAAGGTCATCATCAGCCTTTGACCTATGAATTTTGATGGGTTCATTCGCATTACGTCATGGACTCTAGCTGCTGTGTAGCCACTTTGGGAGGTACTATTGTCAATATGTTAGCTTAGTTATCCAATGCTTGGTCCAAAACCATAAAAGTGGCTCTGAACACTGCATGAGACACTCTCTTGTCTTGCTGAATTTGAGAGACTTCTTGGTCTAGTGTGCCTTATTAGTGGGGAGCTCTTTAGGCTAGCATAATCTACAAAGAAGAAAAATCTCATCATTAGTTAGCAGAAAATCTTACTTAACTCAATGGAATGACATTGAATAAGAAAAAGAAAAGACATTCCTAAATCGTCGCATATCCTCTCATTCAAGATAATGGTGTGTTTCACAATCATGAACGATATTTTTTGCAATGGGGTATGCATGGACATCCAAGGAATTTTTTAAAACTTCATGCTCTGATACCAAGTTTGTAATGACCCGTGCTAGGTGTCTAGTCGTCACACAACAAATAAAGATTCTGAAGGCACTTCACGCAAGCCATCTAAGAAGCACAAGCATGTAGAGGTAATATACAATACATAGTACATAAAGAAAACACAAGGGAAGTAGGACCATGGGCTTGACTCCTAGCGAATGGCCTTGACAAGATACAACTTGCATCATCCTCTCCTTCTTGAAAAAATTTGCTCTCAAATTTAGTGCTTTCTTATCCTAAAGAGCTTAAAATGGGGAAAATCTACACATATTGAAAATGTTGTGCAATTGATATTCTGAAGGAAGGTCAACCCTGAACTCATTATCATTGAGCCCCTCAAGAACCAGGAATAGACCATCACCTCGTGGCATCAACATAGCTTTCCTTTGATTTGGAAACCTGTCTTCGCAAAAAATACGTCTATAGCCAATCAACCAGTTCAATCACATTCCTTTTTCTACCCTTGTTCACCTACTTTACCACTTCTTTATTCTTCTTTTTCAAGGTAAAGTCAAACTTTTTAACGGAGTTTTTCATAGGATATAGATAACACGATTGTACGTGTATAGATAGTATACATATAATTCCAAGACACAAGAAATTAGGACTCACACTATGGGATATCATAAGGAAAGGGAATGACATGGATTCACATAACGCGTAGCACATAATACTAAGGGGCAGGTAAGTATGACTCACTCTATGGACGCAATTTGAGACATACGATCTTTCTCATCAAAATATATAAGCATAACATAACACTCATAGCCATTCCATATAATAGTAACTAATAGGTAGCCATAACTATGAAGATAATCTTTGAATACAACACTTAGCATATAAACATAAAAGATTTTACATGATGTCCAACAATTTCTTTAGTCATAAGATAAGATGGGGCCAAGACATACCCCGAGCTCATCCTCAAAGAAAATAACATAGAAAAAAGCACCAAAGGAAGAGAAGTGGTGGTTGGTCCCAAAAAGACTGGACACAGCAGAACAAGCTATCTCAACATCCAAGCTAACCATCATACGGTGGATGAACATAGTCCTCGACCCTTACATGGTTAGATCATGTAGGCAAAAAGTATCTATTTAGTACGCATGAATATACTAAGTAGGCGAGCATGCAAAGCACATGACTTACCAAACCTGCATTCAATGTTAGATAACAAGGGAACATAATATAGAAAGAGGTATATAGTAAAAAAAAAGTAGTATAACAAGATTCTATGAAATTTGTGGTTCAAGAAATGCAATAACTCTCATATATAGTGAGGATACACTATAATAAATAAATCAAACTTATGCGAGCGATTATATAAATTAGTACGATGAAGACCTCCCATTGGTAGGAGAAGATTACTTGCCAAGGGTAATCTATAGTACACCTTATAACCCTGCCATTTCAATGGATAGGCACCTTTCTGACGATCAAATCATTTAAGAAGGATTTCCAAAATCATATCATATCATATCAATGTGTAACCATTCCTTATAACTCGATCCTTTTAGTAATGGCTTTGATATATCTATGCTGACACATAGATCAAGGTAAGGGAGAGGACCCTTGGGGATAGCTATAACACCCCCAATCCATTAGTGCTAAGTCAAGACATCCCACGAGAATACTTTTGCATATACATGCTTTCAAAAGATGCAATAGTCCTTTCAAATCATTTCAATGCACAGTTATGCTCAAAAGCCAAAGACATTTCATAATCACTCGTACTCAAGCTAAAAAAGCCAAATCATAGTTCATAATCATGATTCTCATGAATAGGAATAGCTCATTCACGTAATAAGATGGTGCAAACAGCCAAAATTCTCAAAAAACCATATTATAGATATTTATCTAATGACATTTTTGTCATAACCAATATCTTGTCAAAATCGTACGCATAAACATAATTTTCATAAAATCCATGCTCCTGAATGCAGATGCCATGACTAGTGTGTGAATAGCAATGGGTAATATAGATTCAATCTAAAAGCAACAGTATAATATGAAATTCATGTAAACCCATAAGTACAATCCACCTTCAAATCATAATATAGATTAGCCATGCTAAGATCAAACATTAAAAGGACAACGCATAACCAAATCTTTATAACGCTCATATAATTCAATCCCACATACCTTAGCTAAGAAACCCACATACCTTATCTAAAAAAAGGGTTTTGGTCTTCTTGGTTGACAGGGGCCAAGAATCAATCCCGCATACCTTAGTTAATGAAGAAAATTCAAGAAGAAATTTGAAGAAGAATGAGCTTTCCTTGATTCCCAAGATTAGATTCACAAGAGTCCTCTGAGAGAGTGTTCTTAGGAGAGTTCTATATAATACTAAGTGTGAGAATAAATTTGAATGAGATAAATACAATTTATGTCATTTTAAGGTTTACGGATACCTTAGGAAGTCATAAAAGTCCTTTAGGATTAGCCATAATAAGAAAAAAAACCATTAATAAAGCGGAATAGAATTTTTTATAAGTGGTTCCGTGAGAACATATCACTGTCCATACAAGGTCTCATGGTCCGTACAGTGTTTTGCGGACAA
Organism: Solanum sejunctum; assembly: GCA_025642045.1. NCBI lineage: Eukaryota > Viridiplantae > Streptophyta > Magnoliopsida > Solanales > Solanaceae > Solanum > Solanum sejunctum. The sequence goes on along the minus strand of JAOTQJ010159549.1, from coordinate 69,446 downwards.
TGAAACCCTCCTGTGAGTCCACACTTAGCCAAATCTTAAAAATACTACACTGATAGGCTTTACAAAAATGGGCATGATCTGAACGCGGAATGAGGTGAAATAAGATGCGGATCAAACCCTTTTGTGAGTCCATACTTAGACAAATCCTAGAAAATACTACACTGATGGGCTTTATGGAAATGGGCATGTTTTGTGATCTGAACTCGAAATGAGGTGAAATAGGATATGTTGGAATTCTAATTCAAAGAGATTAAATTTGATAGGTTATGGGCCATATAAATTATTTTGTGATAACATATATGACCATTTAAAATTGACCTTTCTATTATTCTTATGAAAAGCACATCGAAAGGAATTCCAGACTTAGAAAATTTGATGTAGACATCCATAGGTTGGTCTCACGGCCCATTCCAAGGTATACAGAATATGTAGTCCTCCATCCCACTTCACTTAGAAAAATTCTTCATGATAAAGTTCTAAGATGGTGATCCAATACTTAGAAACTTTTCACTCTGGAACCCATATGGAAAGGCATACAATCCATACCACTCCATATACACTTTATCTTAGTTGTACCACTTCACTTAGGCACAAATTTGTGAAGTCTCAAGCCCAAGGCTACCATACAATCCTCCACACTGTCTCTATGGCTTCACAAGATCTATGTTGGGTCCAAGTATGTTATTTCTTGGTCACAAACTCCATATTACGGCACTCACACCCTACATAAGGACAGGGCCACTCCAAGGAGGCTTTACACGATCTGTATCGCCTTACATAGACCATATAGGCTGCTATAGAGCGTCACTTTGGTCCAAAACTTTCAAGAATCGAATTTCCAAGCACTATTAAGGTCGTACAATGTCCAATCCTTACATCATCTCCCCCTTGGGAATATTTATCCTCGAATGTGCTAGAAAAGGAATTGTAAGGCTTGACTTAGAACATGAAACATCAAAAGATTACAATGCATATTTCACCACTTGAAAATCATAAATTCATTAAAACTCATATCATAATAAATCCAAATCAATCAAAATATTTTAAACTCATTTTCATGCACATGTATGTATGTTAGCCATAAAACTCAAAACAGAAAGGATTAGGGGACTTGGAAAAAGGGAACCTAATACCTTAGGCTTGAGTAGATTGGAAAAGATTAGGATATCATTTTATCATGTCTAACTCTGCCACCCATGTAACACTCTCCACGTGTTGATTTCTATAATGTACCTCAACCTAAGCCACGCCCTTGTTGCGAAGATGCATCACATGTTTATCCAAAATCTCAATTGGAACTTCCTCATAAGACATGTTATCCTCAACCTGGATGCCTTCCAAAGAAATAATAGTACTAGGATCACCAATGAACCTTCTCAACACAAACACATGGAAAATCGGGTAAATAGAACTCAAATCTGGAGGCAATTTCAACTTGTAAGCCATATTCCTAATCCGCTCAACTATCTCATAAGGTAATACATGCGGGGGCATAACTTTACCTTCTTCCAAAAATGCATCATATGGTTCATAGGAGTGACTTTCAAAAACACCAATCACTAACATGGAACTTAATATCCCTCTTCCTAATATCTGAATAGGACTTTTGGTGACGTAGAACCATATTCAACCTCTCCCTAATCAACTTCACCTTCTCTATAGCCTCCAAAACAAAATTTGGGCCAATAAAATCAAACCACCCTATCGGAGATCTACACCACCTACCATACAACGGTTCAAATGGTGCCATACCAATTCTAGCATGAAAGCCATTATTATAAGCAAGCTCAATAAGTGGAAGATGATCATCCTAATTTCCTTTAAATTCAAACACGCAATCCCTCAACATATGCTCCAAAGTTTAATTATCCTCTCGACTTGCCCATCGGTTTAAGAATGGAAGGCGATGCTCAACTTCACCTTAGTACAAGCCCTCTTTGAAATGACCTCCAAATGTGAAAAGTAAATTAGGTGCTATAATTCGATATGATAGGGGTAGGCATACCATGTAACCTCACCAACTATTGGATGTACAACCTTGCACTATATTCGACACCAAAGGTAGTCTTGATCGGTATAAAATGAGCTGACTTTGTCATCCAATTAATAATAACCCAAATAGAGTCAAATTTCCTTGTGGTCCGAGGTAACCAACCATAAAATCTGTGTTGACATCTTCCGACTTCCAAGTTGGAATTTTAATATCTTGAGTCAACCCACCAGGCCTTTTGTGCTCTACCATTACTTGTTGACAATTTGGGCATTCAAATATAAACTTGGCTATATCCTTATTCATACCATGCCACTAATACACTTCCCTCAAATCACAATACATCTTAGTGGATCCCAAATGAATAGAATAATGAGAGTTATGGCTTCACTCATGATCACCCTCCTATGATCATCCACATCCGGAATGCATAACCAATCTTTATACCAAGACATGCAATCTCTCGCTTGCAAGAAAACCTCCATCTTCTTTTGGACAACCAATTTCTTCAACTCAGTCAATGATGGATCTAGGTCTTGCTTAGCCTTAACATCGAAAACCATAGAAGATTTAGCCAAATTTTGAATATGAATACCATCATCATTAGAGTAGGACAAAATAAAACCCAACCTAGCCAAATGGTGATCATCCCTTGCCAACTCTTTCTTCCCCTTATCAACTTGAGCCACACTTTCCACAGATAGCCTACTAAGAGCATTTGCCATAATATTTGACTTGCCAGGGAGATATTGTAAACTAATGTCCTAGCCCTTAAGGAGTTCCAACCACCTCCTTTGCCTCAAAGTTAAGATCCCTTTGGGTGAATACATATTATAAACTCTTGTGATTGGTGAATACATCAACATGCACCCCATACAAATAGTGTCTCCAAATATTCAAGGCAAAAACCATCGCCAATAACTCAAGATCATGAAAACACAACCCAACCCAATTTGAGAATCATTACAATACACCACAAATCCATCTATGCCATCATTAGTGTCATAACAGGAGCCACTATAAGCCGATCCTTCAAAATCTAAAAACTTTTATGAGATTCATCCAATAATACAAACTTAGCATTCTTTTGAGTCAAATTAGTCAATGGAGATGTAATGGATGAGAACTATTTCACCAATATTATATAATAAATAGCCAACCAAAGAAAACTTTGAATATCTGATGGAGTCAATGGTCTACTTCACGGCTTCAATCTTCTTTGGGACAACCTTAATAGTATCATGGAATACCATAAGATTAAGAAAAGCTACCTCACCCAACCAAAACTCTCATTTGCTGAACATAGCATACAACGTCTTCTCCCTCAAATTCTTAAGAACTAACTTTAAGTTATCCATTTTCACCCGCTTTCTTCAAGAATAAATAAGAATATCATCAATGAAGACAACCACAAAATTACCAAGGAATAGCTTGAACAACTGATTCAAAATATCCATAAACAAGATCAAAACATTAGTCAAACCAAACAACATCACCAAAAATTTAAAATTCCCATACCTAGTCTGAAAAGCCATCTTTGAAATGTCACACTCCCTAACCTTCAACTGATAATAATCGAAATGGAGGTCAATTTTTGAGAAATGGGTAGCCCCTTGAAGTTTATCAAAAAAGTCATCAATCTTTGGCAACAAATAATTATTCTTGGTTGTTACCATATTCAGTTGCTTATAATTAATGCACATCCGAAGGGACCCATCTTTCTTTCTTATTAATAATGCTGGAGCACTGAATGGAGATATACTTGGCCTAATAAAGTCCTTTTCTCAAATTTCCTTCAATTGATCTTTCTATTCCTTCAACTTATTTGGTATCATGCGATAAGTAGGAGTAGCAACAGGTTAACTGTCCAGGAGAAGATCTATAACAAAGTATACTTGTCTTTCGGGAGGAATACAAGGCAAGTATTTGGGGAAACCATTAACTATCGGGACTGATTCAAGAGTAGGTGACTCAGACATCACATCTATGACTCTCATAATATGATAAATAAACCCTCTGGATATCATCTTCATAGCATTGAGGTAGGAAATAAACTGACCCTTAATAGTGAGTCACTACCCTTTTATTCAAGAATGGACTTATTCAGAAATTTGAACTTCACTTTCCTAGTTCTACAATCTATAGTGGCACATGTAGCATGCAACCAATCAATCCAAAGAATCACAACAAAATAAAACATCTCAAGTTCTACAAGATCACATGGAAACACTTTATGCAAAACAAAAATAGGACAACCCCAATAAACTCTATGAGCAACAACAACTTCAACAACAAAAGGCTAGATTAAAATTTTGGGACTCTAGCCTAATTTAACAGCCAACAGAGGAGTCACAAAAGACAAATTTGCACCCGAATCAAGCAAAGCATAAACATCAAAATCAAAGACTTTTAACATACTGGTCATAACATATGCAGCTTCCTCCACTTCCTGTTAAGCATGCAAAGCATAGAACCTATTGTTCCTTGGGGAAACACCTTGGGAAGCTCTTTACCTGCCTTCACCATATTGATCTACCTGACCTTGATCTTTTTGAAATTTTAGGACAAGCAACAACCTTGTGGTTCTTATCACCACAGCTAAAGCATGCACCTAAGTCTCTCCAACAAGCACTTGTATGGTTTTCTCCATACTTGTAACACCTAGAAAACCATGTACCAGCACTAACCGGTTCCTTGGGAGTTGGTACCCTAGAATTTTTAATCAGAGCATTAGAACCTTAGCCCTACAGGAAGCGACCATATCTACCACCCTTGGAGTTGGAGAATCCACTATCATAACGGGCCCACTTAGGATCATGCACTCGCTTCTCCTTAAGCATCTCCCCTTTAATATGTTCAGCATATACGATGAGCCCAGAGATGTCCATATCCCAAATAAGCAAAGTCGTCTGACATTTTTTCATAACTAAGTCAGAGACACCCAAGATAAACTTTTTCATTCAAGCATTAGGGTCAACCACAAGCATTGAAGCATACTTAGAGTCCTTTGTAAACTTGAGGGCCTATCCCCTCACACTTATGCCACCTTGTGTTAGGTTAATAAACAATGTCATTTTGGATTCCCTAAGCTCACATGGGAAGAAATGATCCTAAAATGCATACTTGAAGTCTTCCCAATTAACAACATTACCATAAACCCTCTCCATCAATAATTGAGTGTACCATAATTGAGCCACATCTTTCAACTGAGAAGCAATAAACTTAACTTTCTCTTTGGAGGAGACTCCCATAACACTGAACACCTTAGTAAGCTCATCAAATAAACTCTTGAGCATTATCATCAGCCATTGACCCATCAAACTCTAGAGGATTCATCCGGGTGAAGTCGCTTACCCTAGAAGCCAGAGTGGCATCCCGAGGATGATTAGCCTACCTAGTCTGAGTAGTCGCCACTTATGTAAGCATAGCAAAGGCCATAAGGAATCCACCATAAGAGATAAGCTCTTTTATAATCTCTTAAGGAACGTAATCCTCACAAGCTGGGGTTGGTCATGGTAAGAGAGCTTTTCATTGAGGCCTCTTTTGTATTATAGCAAGGACACTATCAGGATAAGAAGACCATAATATATAGTTCAAAGAGTGATATAAGACATGAAAAAGTAAGATAGTTCCTAGAATGCAATGATAGCCTCCCACTCATAGGATGGTGTACTTCACACCCATCAATAGGATTTTACTTGACGCAGCATGTTGGACTCTGATGATCATTTACAAACTCTAGTACCCTAATACTAAGCTTGTCATGACCTTGACATAAGGTCTAGGAGTGACATGGAGAGTGGGAACCCAAAACTCCCCAAACAAGCATGGTAACATCCATTCATAGACCATCTGTTTAGAATCACAAATATATAGTAAACATATAATTATAAGGGTTAGGAAAGTAGGTCCCAAGATATGAGATATCATAGGGAAGGAGAGTGATATGGATTCATAAAACACGTAGAATATAATACTAAGTCGTTAGTAAGTATAACTCACTCTACGAGGGAAATTCGGGACTTATGATCTTTCACATAAAAGCATATAAACAAAACATAATACTTGTAGACATTCCATATAACAGTAACCAATAGGTAGCCATAACCATGAACATAATCTACAAATAGAACACTTAGCTTATAAATGTAAAAGAGTTTACAAGATATCTAACAATGTTTCTACTGATACGATAGGATGGGGCCAAGACATACCCCAGGCTCACTCTCAAGAAAACAACATAAACAAAAGCACCAAAGGTAGGTGAATGGTAGTTGGTCCTTGGATGATAGGAATCACCACAATAAGAAATCTCATCATCCATGCTAACCGTCGTACAATAGATGAATGTAGGTAAAAAGTATGTGCTAGTATATTTGAATGTACTAAGTATGCAGGCTTGCAATGCACACATCTTACCAAACATGTATGCAATGTTAGATGATAAGAGAACATAATATAGAAAGAGGTGTATAGCAAAGAAAGTAGTATAATAACATGCTATGAAATATATGATGCAAGAAGTACGATAATGCTTATATATAGTAGGGATGGACTATAACTGCCAAATCAAATGCATGCATGATATTATATGATTTATTCTAATGATGACCTCCTATAAGTAGGAGAAGATTGTTGCCATAGGTAATCTACATCATACCTTATAACCCTGTTATTTCGGTGGATGGATACCTTCCTTATGATCCTAACATTTCAGAAGGATTTCCTAAATCATACCATATCTTAGCAATGTGAAACCATTCTTTACGACCCAATCTTTTTCGTAATGGCTGTCATATACCTATGTTGGCACATAGTTCAAGGAAAGGGAGAGGACCCGTAGAGATAGCCTTAAGGCCATCAATCCGTCACTGCTAATTCAAAATATCTCACAAGAATACTTTTACATATACATGATTTCAAAAGATACAAGAGCCCTTTCAAATCATTTTAATGTATATTTAGGCTCAAAAGGCAAACACATTTCACAATCATTCATAGTCAGGCTAAAATGCCAAATTATAGTTTTGTAATCATGATTCTCATGTACAAAAATAGCTCTTTCACATAACAAGATGGTGCAAGAACCCAAAATGTTCAAATATCCATACACTAGACATTATATATGATCATATTCTTCACATAACCAGTATCTTATCAAAATCATATGCATAAAAATAATTGGGCTTAACCTACTTCATAAATTTTGTAAAATCCATTCTTGGTGAATACATATGTCATGAATGATGTGTGAATAGCAATGAATAATGCATATTTAATCTAAAATCAACAATATAGTATGAGACTCAAGCAATGTCATAAGTAAAATCCAACTTCAAATAATAATATTCATTACCCATGTTTAGATCAAACTATAAAGGAAAAATGCATAATCAAATCTCCATAATGCACATGTAATTCAATATATTAGGCCTTAAATCAACTGAAAATCAGTAATACAACATAGCACATACTTCAATTGAATTTAATAAATAATAATCTTCAACATCTATATTTAAAGTATAAAAATATCATGAAATTCAAGTGAAAAGAGTTTGGGTATTCTTGTTTGAAGGGGAGCAAGAATCAACACCACATACATTAGCTAATGAAGGATATTCAAGAATAAAGTTGAAGACGAATGAGCAATTCATTGATTCTCAAGCTTAGATTAACAAGAGTCCTTTGAGAGAGAGTGTTCTTACAAGAGTTCAATATAATTCGAAGTGTGAGAATGAATTTGAAAACGAGAAGTAAAGTTTAAGTCATTTCGACATCTAAGGGTAGCATAAGAAGTCATAATAGTACCTTAGGAGTAACTATAATTATAAGAAAGACCATTAAAAAAATGGAATAAAATTTCTTGCCAGGATATCATGAGAAGGTCTCACAGTTCGTAGGCACTCTCATGGATCGTGAAACCACACTTAGCCATATCTTTAAAAATACTACAGAGACATGCTTTACAAAAATTGGTATAACTTCTTATTCAAAACTTGGAAAGAAGATAAACTTGATGCGTTGGAAAGCTAATCAAAATAGATTCAATATGATAGGTCATGAGCCACCCAATTCAATTTGTGCTATGAGATGTGACCATTTGAAGTTGACTCTTCTATTGGTTATTTTAGAAGTTTAGCAAAAGGAATTTCATACATAGAAAATTTTATGTAGGCATTCATACGGTTGGTCTCATGGTCCATTCCAAGGCATACAGACCTATACTTCTCCGTTCCACTTCACTTAGAAAAAGTATTTATGACAATGTACTGAGATGTTGATCCAATACTTAGAAAATATTCACTCTAGAACCCATACAAAAATGCATACAAGTTGCACCACTCCATATAGACTATATACTTGGCCATACCACTTCACTTAGGCACACAACTGCGGACCTTCAAGGCCAACACTACCATACGGTCCTCCACATCATCCGTATGGCTTCACACGGTCCATATGGTGTCTTAGTATGGGATATATTTATATTAAACTCTACACTAAGGCCCTCACACTCCAAACAAGTCCAAGGGCCACTCCAAGTAGGCTCCACATGGTCCATATCGCCTAACACGGATCGTGTAGGCTACTACAGAGCATCACCTTGGTCCAAAACTTTCTAGAACAGAATTTTCATGCTCCATTAAGGTGGTTCAATGTCCGAGCCCTTCAAGTTTCACCATAATTCTTTCAAAATGTTACTAAGAAACTTAGGATCCTTATCATTTATAACAGTTTGAGGACTTCCATGCAATTTGACAATATTTTCAAGAAATAATTACTTAACCTGAGGTGTGTCATCCCATTTATGACATGAAATAAAATGAAACATCTTTGAGAATTGATCAACAACTACAAAGATTCTATCTCTACCTCTTTTCATTCTTGGAAAGACCAAACACAATTCATTGAAATATCAAGCCAAGAACTTTGAGGTGCGGGAAGTGGAGTATGCAAACCTTGGGGAAGGAGGCATGACATAGCATGCCCATACTCATGCATTGTCTACAAATTTGAATAACATCTTCATGCATTTTGGCCTAATTAAATTGCTCCTCCAAAACTCTAATTCTTTTTTCCTCACCAATGTCCCATCAATCCTCCATTATGTGACTCCCTCATAAATAGTTCTCTCCAAGATCTTGAAGGCATAGATAATCTTTTACCTTTGAGCAAGAAATCATCAAACCTGGAATGAGGAGTAGATGATCTATCCCTAAAACATCTTTCTGATAAGCCATTAAAATACAACACATTTGATGCCTAAGCCAAAGGATTTTGTGAGTTCTTAATGCGACTTTTTCTGATTTTTATGTGTTTTTGTATTATCATTTGCAAAAAAGATAGGTTGGCATAATTTTGGAGGAACATTGCGGATTTTACTGAAGCACAGGGCATACGAGCTCACATACGAGTTATAGCCCAAACAATGAGTCATATTATGATCTCGTAATAAGAAATAGAGACCAAAAATCAGAAATCTTCTAAGTGGAGGTCAGCCCTACGAGGCCATCTTATAAGTCATAGGTCTCACTATGACTTGTATAAGTGGAATCATAGTAGGAAACATAAAGCCAAAACTTTGAACCAAAACTAAAGGCTTAGACTATAATAGGAGCATACGAGTTGTAGCCTAAGCAACGACTCATACCAATGGGTTGTACCAATTGAGTCCAATATGCCAAGAACCTGATACAAGACCTCGATTACAACTCATCGGTTACCTTACAAGTCGTACTTGTTAAGCGTACTAAATGGCAACTGTGTTGTTTTCTGTGTAATTTTTAGGATAAATTTGTAAACACTATAAATACTTCAAGTTAGGGTTTTATTTAATGGGAGAGAAGATATTGAACATTGAATATCACTTTTGAATACTCTCTAGAATATTTTAGGGTTTTACCATAGATTTTCATTTTCTCTTGGAAACCCACTTTTGTGGAGCGTAAATCCCATATTGTATTCATTCTTAATATATCAATCTTGTGGCCTGACACTTGTGGTGCTATCATTCTTCATTGCTTTAGGTAAAACTCCTAACTGTCTTGTCTTTGCATTTTTATTTGTTTTGCTTTAGCCATCAGTAGCTAAGCACCCACAACTTAGGATTGTGGGAACCACGGGTAGTTGAATTGAGATGACCTAGATGTTTTACATTTCTATGACTGGGTTTTTGCATATATTATCCATTTCCCTTTATTATGATTGTTGTTTGGATGTGGCCTATACCAAACCCTTTCTACTATCACGATCCCATCCAAGGTAGTGATGAATAAGAAAAAGGGGAGTGGACGATAGGATTCGATTGATATGTTCTCATCTAATCAACCAAACCTAACCAAGAGGAGGTTGACTGGGACAATAGGTAATGTTTAGTTGGTGCACCATAGTTATCGACCAAGCACCCTGGTGAATTCAACCTTCACCTTTACAAGAGGGCTGGAAGAACCTAAGTTACCATCTTACCTGCAAATTTCCAATTGTAGTTATGTAGTCTAGGGTAATCGAGTTGACGACCATGAAAAACACAATTCCCATGTTGTCCCTAAAATTGAGTGTTTCCTTGAGTAGTAGTATAGCCATTATTTTACTTTTGGTTTTAAATCACAAACCCCCTTTAGAGATTTAGGTATGGATACTCCAAATGATTTATAGTCAACTCTTGTAGTCAAGCCATTTATTCCCTATTGATTTGACCCTAAACTTTTATTAGGTTAATTGCTGACAGCGACCATTTTCTTATTGTAGCATGAACATCAGATAAAAAATTATGGAGTCATTGCCGGGGAATATGACTAGGTTTTGACTTGATTTCACTAATAGTTAGTTCAAGTGGTGATTTCTAAACTCTCTTTTACATTTCTTTAGGTTTTGTTATATTGTTTAGTTTTGTTAAAGGTTTATAAAAGGAAAGAATGTTACGAATCAACCCATACAATAAATTGTAGGTTGCGAATTATAATGATGAATAAATGCTCGTCATCACAGGTGATCTATGTGAATCACTATAACTATGTGTCCTGTTCTATGGGTAGGAGTCCGAAGACACTCAAGTTAACTTATAGAAATTTATGTAAACATTGACGGGGGGCTCTTGGAACACAACAACCCAGCATGAGAAGCCATGGCTTTATAGATTTTTCCCATCCAAAGCTGGCGAGTGGTGGTCTATCCTTCCACTAAATGTTTGTGCTAATTAATGAGAAGTGTAAAGGGTCTTCCTCATAAAGTTTTATCGAGATCCAACAAGCCATTATAGTATATGATTGTAAACTTCCAACAAATTCCAAGAGATTTGTTAGTCATAACCTAGGCCAAATATAAAGTGTTTTGGGGAAGTGGCTGAATCATGGGTTGCCAAATGAGGAGCCAGTGGCAAGTTTCTACCTAGCACTTATTCCTAACAACAAGTCCATACTGATGCTTTATTTGGTGGTGACTATAGAGCATTTTTGAGGCAGTCATTTAATGAAGTGAAGGGATGCGTGGACAAATTGTCTGCGATTAGCCAAGTGTACTTACCATACTAAGATGAACTATTTGCTTTTGCTAGTGCATTGAGAGAAGGCTTTAGTATTGCAAGAAGGGATAGCGTGGTCAGTCCGAACAAGCTACCACATCAATATAGGGTTACATAAAAACTTTCGAAAGTTGAAAGTATGCTTGAATAATTAATGAAGCAGGTGAATGAGCAGGAAATGCTTCTAGAAATTAAGTTTGATATCATCAAGGTGAATTACAAGGTGGATGAACAAGTGAATGCAAATCAAAAAGTTGATGATCAAGTTGAATAAATCTCTAAATATTTGGAGCACATCCACAAACATAGGAGGAGAGATCATAGAGTTGGTGATAAGAGCTTACTAGATCTTGAGGAAGTTTGAGTACTCATGATGACAAAATTGAGCGATAACATTGAACAAGGCGCTTCTTGGGAGGCAACCGAAGCATATTGGGTGATTTCTAGTATGTTTCAAGTTTGTTTGTTTTTTGGAAATTTTAGGTGGTAACATGTTGTTTGTTTGTAATGTGAAAGACATTGATTCAGTTGTGATATTTTGAAGATTGTTGTATTTTAAGACTTAGCCTGCAAGTGGAAACTAAGAATTGGATATGTGAAAAAATTGGCACTTGGAGCAACCCCTATAAGCAGTTTAACAACTACAACTAGTAGTCATACCTCTTAGAGAGAAATAATGAGCATTAAAAGTTCACACATGCACTATGAGATGACCTTATAATTCGTAGTGCCCAAGTATGAATTCTAATTATTTCTAAGTGTTGGATTTGTTACGAGAGCTAGACCTTTGAGTCATAGGCCTATGACTCGTAGTCGGGGTCTTACAGCCCCGATCTACAACTTTTTAGAAGATGGCCTGGTTTAATATAAAAGGGGTCAATATGAAATTTAACCCTTAAATCTAGTTTATAAATCCTAAGCAACTAAGAAATCCCAAATCCCTCTCCGTCATTCCCGATTTCGATTGCAACCCTGGCTATCCATGTCATTTTCAGGCAAGGACGCCATTCTCTATTGTTTCGACAGTTTTTTCTTTCTACTTTTATTGGGTCAATTCTTCTACCATTTCATAAGATTTGTCGTTAATTTTAACAAACTATTGCAGTGCGTATCATTCTTTAGATGATTGTATATCTGATTTAGGCATGAAGATTCATACTAATGTGGTGATGCTTTTGTCTAGACATGAAAACTAGGGTTTGAGTGCTTTGAAAATGTTGCTATAAATTAAGATTTGTTCATAATTTTTTGTGGGTGGTTGTAGCTTTGAGAATAATAGTCCAGTAAATGTACTACTTATTTGTTGTCTAACATTGGAAAAAATATTTTTTTAATGGGAGTTTGGAAAGTGTGGGTGTGTTCATACGCCATATCTTGTTGGATTTAATTGAAAGTGTTTAAATTTCACTTGCATCTCGATGGAATGTTTTGTTGACAGGGAGTGTAAGTGTGGAGTTTAAATTGCTTCTAGTTTTGCTTGATATAATGTGGGATTGAATTCAATTTTTGGGGGTAACAATTGTTGTAACTACCTTATATCGTAGTGGGTCTACTTATGCATCAAATGTATTGTATTGCTCTTATAATTGCCAATTGTTAGTTTGTGTATAATTTGTTTGTGGTTCTTATGGGAATGTTATAGGCACTACAGGGGCATTCTATTTCAGCTATGAGGCCTGCCAATGACGAGCAGGATCCCCCTATGAGTCATAGTGGGTTCTCGTAGCGGGCACCAATCACCTGTATTTCCATCACATTTCTCATAAAAGACCCACCTACCACTCATAGCATCTGCTACGACTCATAGTGGGCGTCTCGTGAGTCCCATTTTCTAAAATGCCTTTAGTATGAGGTATGATGAAAGATAATGACTCGTAGGCAGCCCTATGAGTCATAACTACACCTTGTATCTGATTTTAGACTGTATTTTCTCAGAAACCTTGGTACTATAAAGCTAGAGTAAGATTCATAGGATAGTCTATGAGTCGTACCTGCACCTCATAGCTGTAGGCCTGCAATTGCATTAGCAATCTTTCTTCTATTTTGTTTTGCTTCTATGTTTAAGTGTTTTTGCTTCTTGTTCTTTGTTATGTGATCATAGTTTTGTCAAACATCATCAAGCTCACATATTATTTTGTTGTTAATTTATAGATCATTCCTCCAAAAGATAAATAACCAATCCAAACATTCCAAAAGAAGTTGGTTGATGCGTCCTCTGAGACTGAGAGATCTAAGGGGTCTTTAGAAGTTTATAGGGTCAATATAGACCGTGAGGCTAATGTACTTTAGACTCAGGCTTATACAACTTAGACATATATAGAAGTGAGTAGTTCTTTGCATTATAAAGAGGAGGAGCAGGAGGGTAATGGAAATGGTTCGGGAAGTAGTTTACCACAAATGACCCCCACAAACTCGGGATTAGATTCAGAGTCTGAGAGCACCTCACAAGCCTAGCACAAAGAAGAATAGACATAGCCCCCGACCAACCTAAGATAGTTTGTTTCAGGGATGAAGTAGATATAAGACCAGGGGTTAGAGTCCAAGGGACAGGGTAAACCAGTTCGACAATTATATGAGGAGTCTCGGCTGAATGACTCAGGATTGGATTGTGTGCTAGGGTTAGATGCTGAGTTGGATAAATATGGACTATGATGGACCACACAGCAGTTGGGCAAGTATGCCTCTTACTTAGTCTATGAGTTTTATGCAGCCTACCTTACGATACTTCGCTGGAGGTTTGCCGAAGAACAAAAAACTAACTAAGTAGCCTCGCTTATAAGTGGTTTAGGTTTGGGGTCATAGATTTGACATCTCGAAGGAGACGATTCGATGGGTTCAATTCGGGCCCAGTTACAGAGTACCTTAGTCCACTGCAGAGTATGATAGTCATACTTCCAAAATGAGGAAAGCGATGAATGAGAAAGATATTGGGGCCAAGATTGAGCTGCTACAGTTGATTGCCAGCCAAACATGTGAGGAGGGGTTTGAGCTGATGTGGCTTACAAACCATGTAGATCCGGCAGTAAAAGCCCACCTCTCATTCCGGGCTAAGTTTTGGTGGTCAATTATCTATTGGCATATCCCACCTACTTTCACGTATAATATGATTACCCTCATGCAAGCTGTGTTATTAGCCAGTATCCTAGTTCATTATGAGATGGATTGGGCCCGAATTATCTTTGAGTAGATTCACGAGTCCGCTGTCCGGACTAGCACCTCACTATCATTCCCTATTTTGATCCACCATTTATGAAGTACAACAGGCATTCATAATGACATCCACCAGGACCAGCATATAGAGGCCACACTCACCATGGATCCAAGCCTGATGAAGGTTTGATGAGAACTCGATGGCCCTATAACATGCAACTACTCCAGCCATCCCAGATCTATTCCAAGTTGAGCCATAAACCCACTGTTCGACTTTAGCTACCACTGGTACAACACAAGCTACTGTAGAGCCTTCCTTAGATGATGAGATTTAGTTGATGCTATCCTCCAATACTCCAGCACTAGCATCATCCACTAATAAGGTTGATTCTTTTATCTCTACTATTGCATTTCATGCACTAGTGCATAGGGTGGCTACAATAGAGTCTAGGTTGTAGGCTTTAGTAGATTAGGTCTGACCATGGGTTAGACAGACTGTCCGTGACTCAGAGGAGAGGATATAGGCATTTGCCCATGATTTGGTTGTTGAGAGAGTTAGAGCGATGGATGCTCGAGTAGATACATTCGAGCAAAAAGTCCAGAAGAGGCTTGAGAGTGCTCAGTTTGTGGACACGAATGCAGGGATAGAGAAGTTGTCCAAGTTTAAGGCTGACTTATTGCAGATGTTAGCAGCCCCTATTGCAGTCCCGGAGGTGGCACTAGCAGGTGATGAGGTTTATGACTGGTTAGCTGACAGCCCACAGGCCCATGGGAAGAGGTTCCTTGAGCATGTTGACCTAGACCTGAGCTATAAGAGGCCTAGGGCAAATGACCAGCAACACCAGAGGAGAATTCAATACCAGAGGTAGTAGTGTAGGAGTCGATGTTGATGGCAGCTCCACAGAGAGATAGGGATCAACAGATTTCACATGGAGAAGGTAGCTCATGTACAACTACAGCCCAGACTATTGAGGATGAGGTGGGTGACTAGGGACCCTATAGATCAGACCGATACTAGTGCTTGATGCAGCATGATGTTTGACTTTTGGACACTAACCCTTATCTTTTATCTGTGGATACTTTGTTCTTTTTGTTGGATAATAATTTTGTTATGTTTGTTTTGGATTTGTTTAAACATTTTATCTGTAATGTTGTTTTTGCTCTTTTTTTGGATTTTACTTTTAAACTATTGGTTTTTAATATGTGTATGTCTATATATATATATATATATATATATATATATATATATATATTCATTATTTGTTTTTTTTCATGTCCATAGTTTGAGGACAAAGTATTATATTTTGGTGGGGTATGGGAGGTTATCGATTAAGATGAAGTCTTAGTAGCTTTGAGTCAATAACTTCTCCTATTTTTTATCCTAAGATTTTCTTGTCATGTTTCTTTTTCCTTATGGATGTTTAATTTCCTGTTGAACAGGCATGTTGAGTAGTGTAGATAATGTGTAAATAGATAGTAGTATGGTCTTTTGGTGTATACGTAGTCTTTAAATGCTTTTTGAATGGTTTAGAAAATTTAGGTACCCCAATTTTTTTGAGATTGCTGATTAATGATGCAATCATTCATTTTGATTATCCGGTGATGTTTGTTCTGCTAATGTAAAGGTAATTTGAGGCTTGAAGCATGACCTTTGAGTCTATACCTGATTGTGTGTGTAATGCCATGTGTGTTGTGAGCTAATTTTTGCTACATTCATATATCTTGTATGGACTTAGAACTTGCCTTATTACTCTAAGATTGGGTTAGTGATGTGGTTGATTTGGGAAAGATCTTAGGCCTTTGCTCTTCTAGTGAGCCTACTTTTGCCTAAATGACCTACCAAATATGCTAGTGAACCTTTTGCTTCAAATGTTTGATCTTCTCATGTACTCCTTCTTTCTTGATGCCTTACTAGCTTAACCTTGTTTGATCAAATACCTTGATATTAGCACTGGCCTATCCTTGAATCTGTGAACCATGATTGAGGCTAAAAGTCTAAGTTGAGGGTTGTTACAAATCGTGGCTCAAGTTTGGGTATTAGATGTTGTGTACTTCACCTCAGGCTAAAAACCTAAGTTGAGGGTGGCCTTTGTTGTGGTAAAGTAATAACAATGAGGTGGTTAGTTGGGAAATAAACAAAGAAATGAAAAATCATGAGCCCGGGGTGGAAAAAGAAAAGAAAAGTGTCATGAATTGAAGGAAGCAACAAAAATGAGTTAAAAAAATAAGGCATAGCTAAAAAGGAGACTTAAAGCAATTGGAAAAAACTTGACGTTGGAGAATAAGGGTGAATTAGTAAAAATATTTGTGTTATGAAGCTAAAGTTTCAAGAATAGCTTTTAGTCACTACTTTCCTAAGATACCATACCAAAGCCCCATGAGCCTATGTTACAAGTCGTTAAGTCCTAAAGTGATCAAAATCCACTTTGTCACCAATTCGAAAGTTGAGTATCGAGGCAAGCCTATGGTGTTAGTCATTTCGCATGAATTTCATTTGTGAGAGTGAGAATGCTTCCACAGTCCCTGAATTCTAAATGTTTTTTGAGGAAGTAAGAGGGACTTTTTTTCTGTGAGGGCATTTGCACTACATGATTAGCATATGACTATACTAGTGATTATAGATGGTTGATGATCCTTAGCTTATTATAGTTGGGTTTCCAGATGCATCTTTGTGTTTTCTTTTGCTTAGTAGCCTTGTAATCTTGTTTTGAAAATGAAAGTTGGGTACCTGAATTAGAGTAAATAATGCATATGCCATTAGTATAACTGCTATGTGTTTCTCATTGTGTGCTTAGATTAAGTCATCGCTTGAGGACAAGCTACAGTTCTAAATTGAGAGAGTTGATGTGCTTTTAAAATACAACATATTTGATGCATGAAACAAGGAATTTTGTGAGTTCTTAATGCAATTTTATATGATTTTTATGTGTTTTTGTGTTGTTATTGCAGAAAAGCTAAGTTGGCATGATTTTGGAAAAAAATTGCAGATTTTTCTAAAGTAAAGGACATCCTACGAGTCTTAGGTCTGGACTCGTATAGGTGGAATCACAACTGGAAACAGAGAGCCAAAACTTAGGACCCAAAACTAAAGGCCTAGATTATGTGAGGAGCATACGAGTTACAGCCTAACTAACAATTCGTATTAGTGGGTCATACTAGTTGAGTCCAGAATGCCAAGAACCTGATACGATACCCCAATTATGACTTGTAGGTCACCCTACGAGTCGTACTTGTGAGGCATACTAGCTGCCAGTTGTCTTTTCTATGTAAGTTTTACGATAAATTTGTAAAAACTATAAATACTTCAAGTTATGGTTTTATTTAATGGGAGAGCAGATGTTGAACACTGAATATCACTTTTGAATAATCTCTAGAATATTTTAGGGTTTTAGCATAGATCTTTATTTTCTCTTTGGAAAACCCATTTTTACGGAGCGCAAATCCCATATTTTATTCATTCTCAATATATCAAGATTGTGGTTTATAGCTCATCGTCCTATCATTCTTCATTTCTTTAGAAAAATACCCAAGTACGTTTTGTCTTTGCATTTTTGTTGGTTTTGCTTTAGGCATGAGTAACTAAGCACCTATAACTTGGGGTTATGGGAACCATGGGTAGTTGACTTGAGATGACATAGATTTATTGCATTTCTATGATTGCAGTTTTGTATGTATTATCTATTCCCCTTCATTATTATTGGTGGTTGGTTGTGGCCAACACCAAACCCTAACTATTATCACGATACCATCCAATGTAGGGACAAATATAAAAAGGTTAGTAGATGACAGGATTCGATTGATATATTCTCAACCAAACCTGACCAAGAGGAGGTTGACTGGGACAATAGGTAATGGTTAATTGTCAAACCATGGTTGTCAACCAAGATCCATGGTGAAATTTGACCTTCACCTTCACAAGAGGGCTGAAAGAACCTATGTTACTGTCATACATGCGAATTTCTAATTGTACTTATGTTGTCTAGGGTAATCGAGTTGACGAACCATGGGGAACACAATTCCCAAGTTGTCCATAAAATTGAGTGTTTCCTAGAGCAGTTGTATAGCCATTAATCCCCCCTCCCTTTAAAGACTTTAGTTATAGATTCTCGAAATGACTGATAGTGAAATCTTGTAGTCAAGCCCTATATTATCTATGGATTCGACCCTAACCTTTAGTTAGGTTAATTGCTGACAGTGGTCGCTTTCTTATCGGAGCGTGAATATCAGATCACTTTACATTTCCCATTCCTCATAATCTTGATATATTGGAGCAAGTATGGTGTCCTTAAGAAGAATGACTTTAATAAATAAAAATCAAATAATTTAGAAGACACAGTACTTAGCAACACATGTTCTCTTGACAAGGCATCGACTACCACATTTTCTTTCCCCTTTTAATATTGGACTACATAAGGGAAATTTTCTAGGAATTCAATCTATTTGGCATGTCTTGTTCAATTTACCTTGACACCGAATATGTTTTAGAGACTTATGATCAGTCCAAATTACAAATTCTTTGGGCCATAAATAATAATGCCAATTTCCTGATGCCCTAATAAAAAAATGTAATTCAAGATCATAAGTGACATAATTCAATGTGTCACCTTTAAGGTTTTCACTAAAGTAAGCAATGGGCTTTTAGTCTTGCATAAAGACGACTCCAATGCCCACTTTAATTGTATCATATTCCACTTTAAATATTTTATCAAAATTGGACAATCACAGTAACAGAGTTGAACTAAGCACGGATTTTAAGGTCTCAAAGGCATTTGCTTGCTCCTCACCCCACTTGAAAGGCTTATTCTTGCAAATTATGTTGATTAAGAGATAGGTGATAGTAGTAAATCCTTTGACAAATCAGCTATAAAAACTAGCCAATACATTAAAACTGCAAATATTACTCATGAATTACGAAGTTGGACAATTCTTAATAACGTCTATCTTAAATTCATTGAGCAATTCTTCATAACGTCTATCTTAGATTCATCAACCCTAATTTCCTTTGCACTCACAACAAAACCCATGAAAATAACTTTGTCAACATAAAATGAACATTTCTCTAGATAAACATAAAGTTGTTCCATTCTAAACACATCAAAAAAACACCTCAAATGCTCTACATGCTCATTTATGGCTTTGCTATATATCAATTTATCATCAATGTAAATAACAAAAACAATTTCCATGCCTTCAATAAAAAGACAGATAAACAATCGATGCCCTCCATGCCTAAGAGAACCAACATATAACCAATGGTAATGAAATGACCCTAATTTAGGGGTTTTGAGTACAATAAAGTCATCCTGAAAAATTACCCAAAGAAAGGTTTACAAAGGTGACTTACGACCCACAAGTTGACATACGACTCATATGTTTTGTCCCTAAAAATAGAACTTCAAGAAGGGGTAAAGTTTCCAATTGTGAGGTAACCCATAAACCATGCGGAGGTACGTAGCATACATTACAACACGTAAATGGTTTTTATGAGTGGGACCCAAAACATGAGTGAAATTTGGAGATTTTAGACATCACCTACGAGTTATCAGACAGCCCATGTAATAAGATATGGCCCGTAGATGTTCTTCATTTAATGAGGTCATGAATAAAGTGAAATATGGCTAAGTATGGAAGGACTATACGAATCTAACCACAACCTATGAAATATTATATGGCCCATAACAGATGTTTGTGGTTTTGGACCAGCAAAGTCAATTTTTGAGGAAATTGTATATGTCTTATCATAGGAAGGGACTTAAGGTTCGTGGATCAACTTATGACCTGTAATTAGAGTTTTGTAGGTTCATTTCGGAAGTTTGAATTAGGGGCCATTCTGTTATCTTTGTCCATTCTATTCCAAAACTACATCTTTTGGGGATGCAAAAGGAAACCTATATTATGCTTTAAGCCTTAGAATCGCCCCTCATGCTCGCATTCTTTCAATTATACATTCCTAAGGCAAGAAGTTCTCATGAACAAGACTAGGGTTTTTATGGTTTTATACTCAATGGCTTTAATTTCATTTCTCTTTAGTTCACCCAAGTATGTGGATTAATTTTTGGGTAACTTATCACCCATAAAGTTCCCTTATAAGTATGTTACCTTTTCTTTAAGTTCCTCAAGTAAATGCACATTCTTATGATGATTTCATGATATTAATATTATTATATGATACTTATGAAGTTTAAAAAATATTTTGCTAAGTAAATATATGCATATATTAAGAATGATGTTGATTTCACGATGGCAATCGATCTAATTAAGGTTGCACATTTTCTATGTTACTCTTAAAGAGAAATTCTGTATGACTTATGTGATTTATAATTGTTCCATGATAAATCTAGGCTCACCTAGTATTTAAGTATAGTTTTCTATGATTTGAAATTATGATTAGGGTATTAATGAAGAGCCTCAAAGTTAAGCTTATCAAAATGTATGTATGATGTAAATTGCCCTAAATGATGTTTATGAAAGATTCCAAAGTTTTAGGCTTGTAAAGGGCCACGCATGAGGAGAAAGAAGAATGCAAGAAAATAAGCTTTGGATCTTTTTGGACTAGTAGCTTCTATGAGGGGGTTTTATGTGTCATAAATCATTGCATAACCCACAAGTTGGTTTGTAAAACCTAGGCAGACTTGGTGAAATTGGGAACTCTCAGGAATCCAACCTTGGATTCATTAGACGACTCGTATCATCTTTCAAGAGTCATAGATAATGTCGTGGAATGTGATTAAAAGGAAACGGTCTTGAAAATTCTAAAAATCAATCAGATGAAACCCCTATCTATGGCCTACTGATTGGACTATTGCCTATGAATGAGGTCATGTAGTCTAGTTTGGTTAGCTTTTAAAATAGGAAGTTTGCTCATTTCTCAACCTTTTATGCCAATACTAGGTAATGTTGACCTCTAAGGGACCCTTTATTATCCCTCTTAGCACTAATACCTCAAATTCCTCCTCATTATAAAAGTACCTAAGTCCCAATCCTCTCAAAATACACCCAAGTCTTCAAGCATCCATGAAAAGGGAAACAAGCTAGGGTTTTGGTTTCTTCACTTTTGAATTAGATTTTCTCTTCATTGAGTTGACAAGGTATGTGGGTGTGATTGTAGAGACCTTTCCTCCACAAGCCCAACCATTCCTCTATCTGTTTGTGATTTTCTCAAGTTATAAAGATACATGTTGATTTTTATGAACTCATTCTTATGATGATAAAGTAAAGTATTTATGATGGTTATTCCAATATATTATCATGTCATGCAATATCATATGAAATCTTTGATTTAATGTAAGGGTTTGATGGCGACCTAGCCAAGTATTCTAGTGATTGATTGGGTTATTTCGAATAATGTTTAAGAATTTTATCACACTCCTTTCATGGCATTTATTTATAAATTGCATGATTTTAATCTTGCACACATGTATCTATGGTTAATTGCTCTAATATGCATGCCAAGTTCTTAAGTCATGAATGCTTTGTGGCAAGATAAGTATGATAAACATGTTGAGACTAACAAAGGGCTAATAAGTATGATATGAGCTCATGATCATGATTTCAATGACAAGTGTTATGTAAAACCCGAACCTTGATGTTACAAGTCATGATCAATGAGTTACTCCAACAATGATACTAAGATATTTTGAGACTAGGCATGTTATAACTATGATTATATTTTAAGTATTCCATAGAATTTTAACCTAGCACCTAGATGACTTTGCTAGTCTGTCATGGTCCCACAACTATGTGCCTCTTTAGGTGTAACGCTTTAGCTTCCTACTTGGGCTTGTACCTACTAAAAAGGCAATGTCGTAAGGTATAGATATTTGTTGAACCTCAAAAACCCTATGCCATAAGGTAGAAATAAGATGTAAAACTGACCAAAAAGACTATGCCTTAAGGTAGTGGCACTTTTCAAAAAGGTCATGTCATAAGGATAGTGTTAGGTCTACCTTCACAAAGTTGATCGCTCCATGTCCAATGTGGAGTGAACATTGGAATTTCAAGTAGTAGCTCACTTTGTCATATATGTTAGTTATTGTCCCTTCCCACTACGTATATGATGTCATATGAGTTGATGATTTTTCATGGGTGTCCCCTTAGCTAATTGGCTCTCATGCAATACTAAGCCGACATCATTGTTTATGATGACACATCTTCATAACCTTTGATTTATGTTTTTTGATTCATTTTCACCATGTATACTTATTACTTTCCAAGTACTAATGCATATTTTTTTTATGCATGATCTAACCATGTAGGAACTGAAGTTCCTTACCATCCTCCTTCTCCACATGGTTAGACATTCAAGTTGAAGATTTCTTTGGGATTCCTCCACATTCGAGGACAAGATACCACTTACTTTCATGCCATGTTTAGAATTATTTATTTTTGGATATTCTCGTTTGAGGGTGAGTCTAGGAGATGTCTTTAACCTCGTCCTATTCATAATTAGCAGTGTTGTTTCATATTATGGTGGTTATGTATGATTGAAATCGACTCCTTACACTTTTGTATTATGACGACATCTACTAGTCCCATACTCCCTTTATGTATTGAATACTAGATGATGGTGATGAGATGGAAGTCCTAAGTCCCTAATTGCCCCATAGCATGAGTCATACTTATCTGCTCCTTAGAAATTATTTCCTATGTGATTCATGTTCATCCCCTTCCCTACGACGTCCTCATAGCTTGATTACGAAGTCCCATTTCCCTTAGAAATTATATGACATATATTTATTGCACTTTTATGCTTTTGCAAAATGAAGGATGTGTTTTTCATACTTAAGAGGCTTCTTTAGGATCCCTTTAGGTTCCCATTCGTGCAAAGGCCCTCAGCTTGGAGCATGACAAAGATTAATATCAGAGCACTAGGATAGCAAATGGACTTCGAAAATCCAATGCACCATGTCAAGTAGTGTCTTGTTCATGGTTGTGAAGCATACCACAACCATGAATGAGAGGTTTTGAATGGTTTTAGGAAATGTTTCACTTTTTCATACTCAACTTTGTGCACTAGATTTGACATAATATTTTCTGTCTCTGACAAGCGGCCTTTTTGCTCATTTAAATTATGAAGCCAAGGTGAATGGCATAAATAGCTCCTACTCCCGAGGATGAACCGACCCTTCTAGCCCCACAAACTCCCTAAATTTGTGGACACCCTTTTTGCAAGGATAGTGGCCAATCAAGTAGCTCAAGCTTCTAATGCTCTGATACCGGCCTCAAGGGTAAGGGTTTCACACGGATGAATCCCTTGAAATTCTATAATTCATAGGTAAAGGAAGACCCGTAAGAATTCATTAATGCAAGGGTAATGTCTGATGGTGATCTTTTCTTATGTTTTAATGTTAGGTTCACCATTAGAGGTCAAAAAAGTTTCAGAGATACTTATGTCATGTTTGCATGTTTCTTAAAAATTGGTAAAGTCTGATTATTTCAATTATTCCATGGGATTAGTCTTAGCATCGATGGATTAGATGTGGCATACACCATTCTGATGGGTTCATATTCCTTTCCTCAAACTATGTGCCAACATAAGAGTATACTTTACCCTTTCTTTAGTAGTGGATCCATTTAGTGCACTTCTTGATGAACTTTTTTCAAAATTGGTCATGTTCCCGTAAGGAGGGTTACATCATACGAAATTGTTCATGTTCCTATAAATTGAAGTATGGTTTACCTTGGCAAGTAGATAACCGCTTTATTGATGAGGGTTAATCATCGGTATTCCAAGTTATAGCTCAATTGATCTTATTCTTTCTTGGTTGAGGTATCTTCCAACATATATGTCATGTACTATACAAATTAAATTGATTCATAAACATGTTTTACTTCAACCATTTATCATATATGCCATATTGAGATTAAGCTTATCTATTGCCTAATACTATGAATTTTGATTGTATTAGTGTATGTCGTGTTGCATTGCATCCTACATACTTAGTATATTTAAATGTACTAACACATACTTTATGCCTACATCATATCACCATGTAGGTACATGAACTCTTCTTGATCATCCCCCACAAGGCTAGTTAGATTCTTCAAAGATAAGCTTTGGTGAGTCCTCAACTTTGAGGGCACTATCTAGTTTCTTGTTATTTTATAACTTCATGTGTGGAACATTTTACATTATGAGTGTGAGCCCGGAAAGTGTCTTGGCCCTTATTCTATTCTAAGTTATAGTTGTATGTTGTATATTATGATGTTATTATGCTATGAACTTGACTCTTATGTTTTATTTATATACAAGACTTCCCTTAGTCCTATATCCCATTTTATATATTTTTTGTTGTTGTTTACAATGCTTCCATGACCAAGGATATGTGATTGATATTATAAGAGGCTTGTTTAGGTCCCTTCGGTTTCCCATTCACCGTTTTACATTTAGTCCCTAGGCTTTGGACGTGACAAACTTAGTATCAGAGCACTAGGTTGTAAATGGTCCTTGTAATCTAACATACCATGTCAATTAATCTCTTATTTATGGTTGTGAAGTGTGCCACAACAATAAGTAAGAGGCTGTGAGGCATTTTAGAAAATGTTTCCCTTCATCACGATCTATGTTGTGCAATAGAAATAAGTCCTCTAAGGCTTATTCCTTATTCTTACCCATTACATTTTAGCACATGCCTCAATTTATTCAGAATGATGACATTTCCAAAGCATAGGTTTGCAATGCTCTATGGATAGTGGCCAAAGCTGTGATCGCCTAATTCAATCAATCGGTGGTCACCCTCGGAGCTCAAATATTAAGAGGGGGGGAGAAAAAGGGGAATAGAGCCCTAGTTGAGGGTGCTTCATCTTCTACTATACTACCGATGCCCAAGTGCCCAAAGAAAAGGACCACTTTTGCCACCTGTCAAGGGTGTGGTAAGAAACATCAAGGAAAGTGTTTGGTGGGGATTGCCTATTGCTTTAAATGTGGCAATGTTGGGCATAAGATGAGGGGATGCCAGGAGGTCTCAAAGGAAGTGATAAGAAGGGCACAATTTCAAGGGAGGCTCTCATATGCTAGGCCCAATGGCAATAGTGGGATGACCCATCCTAGGTGTGCAAAATATGGGAGAAATCATAATGCCACATTTCTAAGGAACATGGGTGAATGTTTTGAGTGTGGAAAGATGGGCTACAAGATTGGTTAGTGTCAATATTTTCAAAGAAAGGGTAAGGGTGTTGGTGTTCAAGCTTCTCCTCCATGCCACAAGTATGGGAAACAACATTCAGTTGATTATTTTGTCTGTACGAGTGCATGTTTTGAGTGTTGTGAAAAGGATCATGAGTTTGGACATTATCTATTAATTACTAAGGGCATTGAGATGACAGTCGATGTGTGCAACCATACCCCCTCTAGAGTCACTAGATTTTACAGGGTGCTTCATAGGTATGTTAAAGGTTTTTTATTTTGATGTGTATGCATCGATATACGATCCACTCTTTCTTTTATTACTTCTATTATTGCTAAAAGAGTCTGTAGGAATTGTCTCGTGTTCATATTGCATAAAGTCTTGCCTTGTGATTCTGTTAAACTAGATACAATGTATTTTGATGTCATTCTTGGGATGGGTTAGTTTCATGCATGTTATGCTTCTATTAATTGTACACCTTGTAAGGTTAATTTCCAATTCCCTAATGAGCCTTTGCTTGAGTAGGAACGTTGTGATATGGTGGTCAAGGTTAGATTCATTTCTTATCTTAAATCCCAAAAGTTGATTTCCAAAGTATTATTTGTGAGAGTTAAGGATGTTGAGTCAAAAGTCCTTCCTGTCGAGTCGCTTCCAGTGGTTAATGAGTTTCTTGATATGTTTTTTGATAAATTTTCCTAGTATTCCTCCCAAAAGGAAAATAGATTTTTGTATAGACCTCCTTTTGGATACTCAACCCATTTCTATCCCCCTTACTGTATTGCCCCAATGGAGTTGAAGGAGCAATTGAGGAATTTGTTGGAAAAGGGTTTTATTAGGTGTAGTAAATCACCTTGGGGTGCAACGGTGTTATTTTGTAAACAAGAAGGCATGTTCATTTAGGATGTCCATTAATTACCAATAACTTAACAGAGTCACCATAAAGAACAAGTACCCTCTACCAAGGATTGATGACCTTTTTGATCAACATCAAGGGGCGAGTCAGTTTCTTAAGATTGATCTTCGATCAAGGTATCATCAAGTTAAAGTGACAGAGTGTGACATTCCCAAGATGAATTTCCATACTCAGTATATGCACTTTGAGTTTGTGGTTATTTCCTTTGGGTTGACTAATTCATAGGTTATATTTATGTATCTCATGAGTTGGGTCTTTAAACCCTTCCTTGAATTGTTTGTGGTGGTTTCTATTGATGATATCTTAATTTATTTCCATAGTGAGAAGGAGCATGCGGGTCACTTGAGGGTAGTGTTACTTATATTGAGGGAGGAGATGTTGTATGCTAAATATGAAAAATGTGAGTTTTGATTGAAAGAGGTTGCATTTTTCAGAAATGCGGTTTTGGTGATTGTATTAAGGTGGATCCTAAGAAGATGGAGGTGATTAGTAATTGTCCTAGACTATTAATCCCATCGGATATTAGAGGTTTCTTGGGCTTGGTGGG
This sequence comes from Solanum sejunctum, assembly GCA_025642045.1. Lineage (NCBI taxonomy): Eukaryota > Viridiplantae > Streptophyta > Magnoliopsida > Solanales > Solanaceae > Solanum > Solanum sejunctum. Next base: position 42,200 of record JAOTQJ010159549.1, on the reverse strand, counting down.
TTATTACTAGAGATTTGTGAATGGATTCTCTTATATTGCTTCTCCTATGACTAAGTTGACACAAAAGAAGTCGAAATTTTGTGTGGACCAATGAGTGCGAAAAGTGTTTCCAAACTTTGAAGTATAAGCTTGTCTCTTCTCCCATCTTCGCTCTTTCGGAAGGGTTAGAAGGATTTCTGGTATATTGTGATGCATCAAGAATTAGTTTGGGGTGTATTTTGATGCAAAGTGATAAGGTGATAGCATATGCCTCTAGAAAATTTAAGGTGCATAAGAAGAATTATCCCACCCATGATCTTGAATTTACTGCCATGGTATTTTATTTGAAGATTTGGCGTCACTACTTGTATGGGGTTCATGTTGATGTGTTTACCGACCACAAGAGTCCCCAATTTGTTTTCACCCAAATTGATCTTAACTTTAGACATAGAAGGTGGTTAGAACTCCTTAAAGATTTTTATATAAGTATGAAATATTACCCTGACAAAGCTAATGTTATGGCCGATGTTATAAGTAGGGTGTCTAGGGGTAGTCTATCTCATGCTGACGATGGCATCAAAGTGGTGGCTAGAGAGGTTCACCGATTGGCTAGATTGGGGGTTAGGTTGTATAAAGTTGATAATAGGGGTGTAGTAGTTATTAATGGTTCTACATCTTCCTTTATTAAGGAGGTAAAGGGAAAACAAGATTTTCACCCCACCTTGCTTAAGTTGAAGGACTTACTAAGAGATGGTAAAGTTGAGGTTTTGTCCCAAGGGGGAGATGGTTCCCTTAGGTACTAAGATAGATTGTATGTGCCAAATGTAGATGATTTGAAGGAATGGATCTTAAAGGAGGCTCATAATTCCTCCTGTTCCATTTGCCCTAGTTCTACAAAGATGTATAGAGACCTAAGGGAAGTGTATTAATGGGGTGGTATAAGACACATTGCCAAGTTCATGTCCGTATGTCACAATTGCCAACAAGTAAAAATCGAGCATCAAAGGTTGGGTGGCCTAGCACAAGATATATAAATTTGTACTTGGAAGTGGGAAGAGATCAACATAGATTTTTTGGTTGGGTTGCCCAAGACTAGGTAACATTTTGATGACTCTATTTGGGTTGTTGTGGATAGAATGACAAAGTTGGCTCACTTTCTACTAGTCAAAACTACTTACGATGACAAAGATTATGCCAATTTATATGTAAATGAGCTGGTTAGATTGCATGGGGTGCCCTTGTATATCATTTCAGATCATGGTGCTCAATTCGCCTCTCACTTTTGGAGGTCCTTGCAAAGAGGTCTTGGTACCAAGGTTAAGCTTAGCATGGCCATTCATCCTGAAATGGATGGTCCCAACAAGACTGTCCAAACTCTTAAAGATATGCTTAAAGCTTGTGTTTTGGAGTTTAAGGGTAGTTGGGATGAACACCTTCCACTCATCGAGTTTGCTATAACAATAGCTACCACTCAAGTATTGGTATGGCTCCTTTTGAGCCTCTTTATGGTACGCATTGTAGATCCTCGATTGGGTAGTTTAAAGTATGGGAAATGGATTTTCTAAGTCCAAATTTTGTAATGGAAGCTTTGGAGAAGGTGATGCTGATTAGGGAGAGATTTAAAATATCCTAAAGTAGACAAAGGACCTATTCCGATGTAAGGAGAAGATATCTTGTGTTTCAATTTGGTGATTGGGTCTATTTGAAGGTCTCACCAATGAAGGGTATGGTCTGGTTTGGCAAGAAGGGCAAGTTAAGCCCAAGTTTTTGTGTGTCCTTATAATGTTTTGAGGAGAGTGGGTAAGGTTGCATATAAGTTAGAGTTGCCTAGGGAGATGGACAGGGTGCATCTGGTCTTCTATGTGTCTGTGTTGAGAAAGTATGTAGGTGACCCAAGCGCTATAGTGCCTTTAGATGTTTTGGGTGTAACAGAAGATAATTTGACTTATGAAGAGGTCGTGGTGGAGATTTTTTATAAACAAGTGAGGAGGTTGAGAAACAAATATGTAGCTTCCATCAAGGTCCTTTAGAGGAACCAACATGTAAAAAGTGCCATATGGGAAGCCGAAGCTGACATGAGAAAGCGATACCTATATCTATTCCACTCTACTCAAGTCTAAGGTACTAATTTAAGTCCCTATATGATTTCAAGTCTGATGTTTTAGTCCTTATGTCATTTTTTATGTATTTATGTTTATGTTGAGAAGTTTATAGTGATTTTCAACATCATGCTGAGATTTTTGAAAATGATGTTTAAGTGCATTTGTTGCATTCATGTTGGGCTGATCTCACAATTACTTCTCTTATGTTTGTTACTTTGACATTTGGATATGAATGTTCCTAAGGGGGAGATAATGAAATACCCTAAAAATGTTCTTTGGAAATGCCCATAATTGTTAGTTCCGTAAATCTCACAATTCATGCGTGATATCAAAAATCTGACTTCATATTCTTGATCAAGGGAAACATTGCGTGGGAAATAGGTACAAACCTGATTATAAAGGACCCATAATGAAAAAATAATTTTTGCAAAAATTTCTTATCCAGTGTGCATTTGCGACCAGATCACGACGCGGGCTAGGCACGAATTAGTGTAATTTTATCCTTCGCGATGGGTCCGCATCGTGAACCAGATGCAGACCTATTCTACTTTTTCCTTAGTTTTGAATTTTGGCCCAAAGGACTTAGGGTCATAGCCCATACCCACTTATGCGTGTAAACACCTATACTTAACTATTTATCAACTCTATATCCCTGAAGACCCTCTCAAAAACCTCTCCAAGACTTTACCAAATATTTCATCCAAAATCAAATGTCTCAAGTTTAATTTTTGATCTCAAGAACTATATTCAAGCTTTAAGTCTCCTTCAAGTCAACATCAAGGAATCGCCCAAATTTAGGTATGTGGGTTTCATCCATTGGGTCCTTTCATCCATAGAGCCCAATCTCCATTTTTATGAAAATTTCATGTTTTCAAGTTGTATTATCTGTAGGTATCTACTATTATGGATATGAGTATAAATTGTGTTGGGGCTTTATAAAATGTTGATTTATTATATATGCCATTCTATTTCAAGCTTGTACTATGAATGGGTTTTATCTATTGAGACTTTGCATGTTTTGAGCTATGAAACTATGATCTATTATGAGATTTGATGATGAATTTCAAGGTATTCTATATGAGAGTTTTACTATATCTTGGTGTGTTGATTTGCGTTATGTTTTCTCATATTATTACACTCTTGAATTCCATGATTTTGGACACGCATTATACACTGACCATGTGCTTAATAAAATATCTTGACAAAGATTCTTAGAGTTATTGATGATCTATTGCATTATTTATGGGTCAAGTGACTCTATGATAATTTTGGGCTTTCAAAAATATGTTTAATTCATTAAAATGTCTATGATGTTTAAATGCCAGATTAAGCTCTTTTTCAAAGATTTTACCTCTTATGGGCCTTTGATGTTAATGCAAGGGTAATGCTTGTTGATGATTTATTCTTATGTTTTAAAGTTAGGCTCACCATTAGAGGTCAAAGATGTTTTAGAGGTACTCATTTCATGCTTCCATGTTCCTTATAAATTGCTAATTTGTGATTATTTGAATTATTCGTGGGATGAGGCTTAGCGCTGATGGATTGGGTATTGCATGGACCATCTTCATAGGTTCATATTCTTTTTCTCAAACTATGTGCTAAAATAGGAGTAAACTTTACCCTTGTTTTACTAGTGCACTTCTTAATGAAATCCTTTCAAAAATGGGTCATGTTCCTGTAAGGAGGGTTACTTCATATCAAATGGGTCCTGTTCCCATAAGGTGAAGTATGATTTCCCTTTGCAAGTAGACCACCTCTTTATCGATAAGGGGTAATCATCAGGATTTCAAGTTGTAGCTCACTTGGTCTTATTCTTTGTTGGTTAAGGCCTCTTCCCACTTATGTGTCATGTTCTATACAAATTGAATGATTCATAAATATGTCTTACTTCAAGCATTTATCATGCATGCCATGTTGAGATTATGATTATCTATTGCCTATTACTATGTATTCTGATTATATTGGCTTTTTTCTTATTGTATTTCATCCTACTTACTTAGTACATTCAAATATACTAATGCATACTTTATGCCTATATGATATCACCGTGTAGGGACTGGAGCTCTTCTTGATTATCCTCCACGAGGCTAGTATGATTATTCAACGATAAGCTTTAGTGAGTACTCATGTTTGAGGACACTATCTACTTTCTTGATATTTTAGGACTTCTTGTGTTGAACATTTTGCATTATGGAGGTGTCCTTGGAAAGTGTCTTAGCCCCTACTTCATTCTAAGTTAGAGTTGTATGTTGGATATTATGATGTTATTATGATATGAGCTTTACTCTTATGCTTTGCTTATATTCAAGACTTCCCTTAGTCCCATTTCCTGTTTTATATATCTTTCGTTGTTGTTTACATTGCTTCTGCGACCAAGGATGTGTGATTGGTATGCTAAGAAGCTTGGTTGGGTCCCTTTGGGTTCCCATTTTCCATGTCATATCTACACCCTAGGCTTGGGTCGTGACACTTGTTACTTATCTCACCATAACAAAAGCAAGCAATAGAATTTTTCAAACATGGACCACTATGGTTTCTCCCACACTTTTGGCACTTAGAGTAGGTCATCCTACCATTGCCACCTTGGAATCTTTAGTTGGACACCCTATAATTAGCAAACCTCTAGGAGTATTGTAGGACCCTTGGCCTTGGAACTTATAGCCTTGAGGAAATCGGCCACCCTTAGAACGTTGGAAACTACCTTCAAATTGAGCCCTCTTGGACTCTTATCTTGTCCTCTTTCTAAGATTTTATCTTCAAGTTGTTCGGCATATTTAATGATCCAAGGGAAATCCATATAACTCGCTAGCACGGCTGTATAACACTCTTCATTCACAAAGTCGGACACTCTCGACATAAATTTTGACATCCCAGATCTTGATTCATAACCAAATATGGAGCATACTCGAAAAGCTTCCTGAATTTGAGGACATACTCCCTCACACTCATAGAACCTTTCTTAATATTCATGAACTCCATAATTTTAGCCTCTCTCGACTCAATAACGAAGAACCGTTTGAGGAAGGCTGCTTCGAACAACTCTCAAGTAATAGCATCATCATTTCTCCTCTTCAATATCCATTGAGTAAACCAAATTTGGGCCACATCTTTGACGTGGTAGGCAGCTAATTCTACCTTTTCCTCCCAACTTACCCCCATGATATATAGCCCCTTAACACCTTATTGATGAACTCATGGGTATCTTCCTCCACCTTGGACCCATGAAATTTTGGAGGATTTATCCTTGTGGAATCCCTCACCCTTAAGGCCACAGTAGGAGAATGATGGGATTGGGCCCCTTGATTCATTTGGTTAGTCGTAGCACGAGCCAACATTGTGATGGCATCTCGACACTCAACTTGGGATACCCTTCTATCTTGAGGAGCTTGAAGAGCTAGAGAGGCCAGTTGCTCCTTGGTTGTATGGGCTCTCCTTAGTCTTCCTCTTCATAGCGACATTATCTAGAAGTGCAAATTGCTATCATTAGGGGAAAAACCCTTATTCTTATATCTAAAGCACGACATCATGGATCATGAAGGAGTGAAACATTTCCTAAAACACATCATAGCCTCCTATTCATAGTTGTGGCACACTTCACAACCATGTATAGGACTCTAATCAATGTGGTGTGTTGGATTTCTGAGGAATTAACAATCTAGTGCTTTGATACCAACTTTTTCAGGACCCAAGCCTAGGGCCAAGAAGTGACTTGGCGAATGGGAAGTCTGAAGACAACCTAAACAAGTCTCTTAGCATATACTGTACACATGCTTGGTTGCGAAAATGAAAATAAACATTAACAAGAGTCAAGTATAAAAAGGTAAGGGGGACTAAGGGAAGTCTTTCATAAATATAGAAACATAAGAAAAGTCAAGCTCAAAAGCATATATAATCTTAGTATCCAACAATACCTCTACTTTAAAATGGAGTAGGGTCCAAGACACTTCCCGGGCTCACCCTCATGATAACGAGTGTTCAATATAAAAAAAGTCTCATTATAGCATGAGCAACACAGATATTGTCCTCGAAGTGGAGGACGCACCAAAGCTTTCTTCGAAATACCATACTAGCCACGTGGAGGAAGATGATTAAAAGGAGCTCCAATCCCAACATGGTAATATCATTTAGGCATAGAGTATATATTAGTATGTTTGAATGTACTAAGTATGCGGGGTGCAATGCAACAAAGACATAAGCCATAATATTCAAATTGTATAATCATAATCAATGGATATATAATATCAATATGATATGCATGATCAATGCTTGTAATAAAATATGCTTGTAAAACCTTTCACTTGCATAATATATCATAAATATGTGGGAAGAGACCTCAACTGATATAGACCAAATAGCTAAGCAATAGAATCCAAGGCAAGACATCCCCTTGGTACAGGTGACCGAACATGACAACCCCCTAGTGGAGTGTAGTCTACTTTCCAAGGTAAGCCAAACATGATAACATGACTATATGGATCAACTAGTATAGCAAGGTTAAAACACGTAATCCTATGGTGTCACATAGTTTAGAGACTAAAGACTTTATATAAGGAACCCTTGAGTCAAGCCCCCATCTTAAGCCTCAATTGGTGTTAAGTTTAATACCACGAAATACTTGAAATAATCATACTTTAATAATATTATGAGTAACTTGTAGGAGATATGATAATATGACAGGAGTAGCTTCTCAACATGCTTGACCTCTACTAGTGAGCCTAAGTTGAACATGAGAGAAAATAATAGTCATACATGATCCCTTGCCTTGATATGAATGGCTCACAAGAGGCTAAAATCTTGAAATAGGGCTCAACTTTATACTTGTAAAATCATAGATACTTTTCATGAATTCAATACATGCGTGAAAGACCTTTATCATCATGAAATCAGTTGACTTGTAAATCATATAATAGTTCATCAACAACTTGAGAATTCTTGTCATGTATTTTTATCAAACACATGGTGGGTTCGTGAGACTTATTCAAAATCACGCAACTAGAGAGTAAAATAAAAAGAGTAAACTCAATGTAAATCAACCACCAATATTATAGTAAAATCCTAATTTAGGATATCTTAAAATTCATCACAAAAGCTAATAATAATTCATGGTTCATATCTCAAATTATGCATAATCTCAATAGACAAAATCAATTCATAGAATAAGTTTGAAATAGATCTTCATGTAGAATTAATCAATACTTAATAAAATCCCAATATAATTTATGTTCACAATTAGAAATAATCGGTAGCCATAGGTAATACAAGTTAAAATCATGCAATTTCTATAAAAACAGAAGGTTGTGCTCCATAGGTGAAAGAACCCATGGATGAAGACCCAATACCTTAAACCTTGAATTCCTTTAACTGAACTTGAAGGAGACTTCAATCTTGAGATGGGTTCTTGAGTTTTAAAATTTAGGTTGAATTCCTTGAATTTGAATGAGAGATTTGACAAAGTCTTAGAGTGCTTTTAGATATGGTTGTGTGAGTAATAGGGTTGGAAAATAGCTATATATAGAAGATTTCATATTTAAATGGGCATGGGGCTATTACCCCAATGCCCCTTGATAAAATGAGAAGACCAAGGAAAAACTTACACTAGAACACATCGCGGACCAAATGCCGTGTGCAATTTACACTAGTCTGCGCCACAGGCACGTTGCAGCCTGGACGCGGACAGACAGTGGAAATTTGAAACTTAGCAAAAATTATTTTTCACTAGGGGTCTTCTAAAATCCAAGTTATATCCATTACCCACTCAAGTTTGTCCCCTGATCAAGAATGTGAAGTCATATTTTTGAAATCCCACACAAAATTTAAGATATAATAAAATTATGATTATAAGGTATTTCGAAGCACATGAGGGGCGCTTCATTATGACCATTCAATAGAAGATAATACTTGTTGAATCTACCATAATTCATATTTAAACAGTTATATTACCATTTTCTCTCGAGTAGCATATGAAAAAATTATACTGGGATAACATCACATAAGTCCTCGTCTTGATACTTCCTAATTTGAAATTTGATCAACACTTGTCTTTGCACTATTAGTTCTCCACACTTGCTCAAAAATTGAAGTTTGTAAGTTGTAACATGCTTAGTGGTAGGAAGTTTCAAGAAATCCACTAATACGATGCTAGACACATTGGCAGAACATGAAATATCAATGATCAAAGAGGATACTTTAATATAAGAGGTTTTTCCTTTGATTCCGATTATCCACAACCTTTATAATCATCGCTTGCCTCACAAACATAAAATGGCATACTGGACACAGCTCCTTAATGCTAAGCATCTTTAATTGGATTCTTTCTTATCAACCCATTAGTTACAACTTATCTCTCTCTTCATATCCGTCTTCTTCCTCACTAGTATAATAATAAAGCTTAATTTTATCTTAGGGTTTATCTCCACAACCTTCTTCTTCGAATAGAACATTCAATTGATTATTTCACTACCACATCATATGATCCCATCATTTACATTTGTGACATTAAATACCTCTAACATACTTGGTCGATTATTTTTTACTTTCTTCTCTCAGTGGATACTTTGGAACATTGCCTTCATTAGTTTTCTTCTCATGAGGCTTCTTAGGATCCTTTCCTTTGTTCTGTCTTGAAGATATTTGACCTTTTTCCTTTTTCTTACCTAATGATTTGAAAGTGACATACCTTCGTACATAGACAACTTATCCTACTTGATTTTCCCCTCTATCACATACGCCACTTTAGATGTCATTCAAGATAAACAAATTATGAATATTCATCTTATAAAAGATCTTTTTGTTCAATACTACTTGAAGCGAATGACAACATATTTTCATTCTCATTGGACTTTAGCTTTAAGGTCAAATTTTAGAACTCCTTGTAGTAAGTTGCTACTAATGCAATTTAGATTAGCTCAATGGTATTCACTCAGATTCTAGTTGTACGACTAGTCCTCAATTCAAGGAGTAGTCATATAACTAGATGCCCATGAGCATGTTTTGAGGTCAAAGAAGAGGTTCTATTATTTGAAGATATCTTGGAGTTATGAAGGCAAAGTAGGGGGAAACTCTATCAATTTAGGCAATGGGTTTCGAGTTCAAGGAACTACAGAATGTATTCGGTGATAGCTAGTATGATTGTAAAATAAGACAGAATGCTTGATATTAGAGTTATGATTATTTGGTGATGGGTAGAGAATTTGGCGATGCACCGAATGAAGAAGATGACAACCACTTTGAGTTCTATTTTTTGATATTTTGGCCACTTCTAGGCATTTTTGTAATAACTTAGCCTATAACTGTAAAAAAGTAGTCTTTTATTTCATTAAGTCATTTTTGGTGAATGATGAACGGGATCTCCTTCAAGAGACTTGAGAGCTTAGTGAAGTTGTTATTGATCTATGTTTAGAAATAAAGGTTGCTTGGAGATTCAATTTCTTGTGGTTTTCATAAGAGATTTGGCGATTTATTTGCATTAATCAATTGAGATCTTTAGGTTTTACACCTTTAGGTTACTTTTGGTTTCCTTTTCTTGTCTCAGCCTATCTATCTTGATTTGCTGCTTGTTTAGGAATTATAATTGGAGCTTTAAGGAGTTAATATATCCTTTAGATGCCAATTATTCCTTCTCTTATATTTTTTCTCTATCATTAATTTCTTATCTTCTTTTTTCACTTGTTATTGCATTAGCTAAACTCTTGTTTCCTTGACTTAAATTGCACAATTTGGCAAACAACTCTTGTCTATATCTTTCTGGTACATATTTAACACTCATAAGTGCTTTCAATTAAGTCCATGTTAGTGGTACGCCTCCTGGAAAGACTAGATGGCAACTCTTCATGTATTCCCACCATGTAACTGTAGATCCTTAACATTAAGAAATGGTAAAGAAACTCTTCTTGACCTCGATTAATAATTACCTTGAAAGATCTGCTCAAAAAGTAACTCCCACTATAGATAAGCATTGGGTTTGCACTCCCCTTGGAAAGTTCGGAGACTAGTCTTTATATAGTTGATTCCTATATCTCGAGTTCCATTTTATCCTATGTCATTTTTATAATAACCTCTTCAAAATTTGAATTATTAGTTACGTTGCTCTTCTCTGAAGACTTTGGGTTGATTCACATAAGGTCTTCTTACAAGTGGAATTGAACAAAATCTACCTACTCGACCTCTATTTCCTATTTTCCTCTGGGCACATTCCTTTGGGCTTTATTCTACGATGCCTCTTTATCTTTACCTTCATATCCCTCATGTTACTCCTTATCCCTTACTTCCTCAACTTGGATTAGTTGATGTCAAGCTTGGGGTGCTTGGAAGGGTGGATTTTGGTTTAAGAGTGATTGGTAAGGTCTATATGTTTTTGGTGGAACTTCTTGATGCATTTCTATTTGTGGAGCTTTTGTTGTATTATGGGTACTGGAGTCTGGTGTTGGATGGAATACTTGATTGAAGGTTTAGGGTAACATACTAGGAGAAATAGGATGGTTAGGAACACTTGTAGAAGCTCGATAGGTAGTTTATGGAGTTGTATTCATAGAGTTATGTAGATCATCTACAGTGATCAATCTAGCATCCATAGTTGGGTGTATGACCTTGAATTATGGATACTTGACCTCCATGACTTTCATTTTCTGACTCATGTTAGTAATCACTTCTATTATAGCATCCAATGTTACTCCTCCAAGAGGTGGTGGAGTTTCATTTTCAATTGCTATGGTATCTATTAAAAATAACACTCAACAAGGACAACAAATAACATTAGTGTTAGTAAAACAAAACTCACAATCATCCATGTTCACAGTCTTTGATCACCTCCCAAATTGGCTCAGTTAAGGTTGAAAATTGCTTATACATGTTTGTTTACAAGGTTTCAATTTTTGCTCTTAGCCATACTAGATTATTGTTTCAAGAAGAATGGATGATTCAATTAAAGCAAACATAATTGAATCAAGAAGATAACTATGAAACAAAATGAAAAAAATGCATAAAATAAAGTAGCACTAACAAAAAAGTGGACTCAAGAACTAATAGTCAACAACTAGATCAATTACAGGTTGAAAATTAGTTAGGAATATTGAAAATAGATGAGAATAAAAAGAAAAAAAACTAAGAATTTAGAACCTGAAATTCGTCGAGATTCAGATCTCCAAATCAAATGTTTCAAAAGTCAAAATTGAAGTTCAACTCGTGAACTTTTCAGTTAGACCATTGAACAACATTTGCAGACTGTTGAATGGTCCTATTTTACCACCCAAAGTTACAGTAGATTGAGAAAAGTTAGTCAAACTAAGGCATAATTATTCATGTTGCTGAATGGATTTTTTTGGCAGGATTTCTACCGCCCTTTTTACACTTTTTCACCTTTGAACACCCCTAATTTTACCTTCTTATAGACCCCTTGTAATTTATTGACCTTGTAAATGTATTTTGTTTTTGTAAATTCCAACTTGTACAAACACAATTACTCTTTCTTTTCTTACACTTTTTAGATCAAACACCGCCTTTGGAAGATTCTTCTTTGTTGATTATGTAAGTTTTCCTAAAAACACCAAGAACAAGATTAAGATCCAACATAAACCTAAAAGAATTTTGCTAAGAATTTCATGAAATTTGAGATTTAAGTTCTTATGGATGATAAGAATAAACTCCAATAATTTTATCATTCAATTCCAAACCAATTTATCAAAAAATTAATGACCCACTTTCTTCTTCTTTGAGCTCCTTGAATCAACAATGGTGGAATCTTCAATACAACCGCAAATGTAATTTAAACTCAGCCTAAGACTCTACTAGCATTAGAAACTTTAAACAAGACTCAAATAAATAAAAAAATGGGGATTTTTCCAAAACATTTTTGATTCTTTCTTTTTTTTGGATACGAACAATCCTAAACTAGAATTGCATCGTGATATAACCTCTGTGCTAAGGCCTCGATAGATGTGGCAGACCAATAAATCATGCCCATGGGAGTATCCTATGAAGTCTGGCCTATGGTGTAGGAACAGAAGTGGTGGGCCCCCTCTCCTTATATAGCTTGGGTTACGGGGGCCTTTCCTCAGTAGAAACAGCAGTGGAGGTGGTAGTCTATGAACCTTTGGATAGTGGCGCTAGGGTGAACTTCTCATGCAAAAGAGGAGGTTGTGCTTGACGAAGTGCCACTTGGTTCTCTTCAACCTTTATCAGAACTGGGATCTAATGTGCATAGGACCTCAATCAACTAGTTCAATTGGTGCAAACTCTCCACCCTCGATTCCAGAAAGTGCCAGTATATCAAGCAAGGGAATAGGATGGAAGTAGACCTCTTCAGGGTGGCCTTGTGAATCTGCTCAGCTATGAGGTAGGCACAATAAGCATCATAACCATCCAAGATGCTGGCAACCAATATTGCATGCTATTGCTACTAAAGTTGATTCTACGAACATGCAAATGAGTCATGAATAGTTTTACGAGTCATAGAAGATGGTTCGTGCCCTGAGGATCAAATATTAGGACTTTCTAAAGTTTCATCAAATAAAATCCCTTTATGGGTCATAAATCACATTAACAGTCACGGAAGGGTATCTTAGAGTTGAAGTCTAATTTTCTAGCAGCTGTGTACAAGACCTCGATTATGGTACATCGAATTTGATATAGCCCGTAAACCCCTTTTGTATGACCTGCCGACCAGTTTTCCTATTTTGTTTAGGTCTTGTATTCCATTCACTATAAATATATTTTGTAGGTTAGTTTTCATAAGTTTTCAGCTAATACTCAAAGAATGGCTAATTAGAGAGAAAAAATAGTTACATTACATTGGAGTGTCTTTGCAAAGACTTATGTTTGAATTTCATCTTTAAGCTTGTGATTCTTATTGATATCGGATTTTCTTGTTCTTAATTCTCTTGTTTAAGTCTTCAATTGTGTTTTCTCAATCCATAATTTTTGCATCAACATAAAGCATGAGTAGTTAAATCCACAACTAGGATTGTGGGGACCATGAAAAAACTCAAAAAGTAAAATTGGGCAATTCATAATTTTTGGAAAGTGTGTATGCATGTATTAATTAAATCTCTTTGTTTTGAATATTTTCTAGTGGTGCCTACATTAGAACTCGCCTAGTGTTACAAATTGGATCAAGGTAGTAATGAATAGGAAAAGAAATTATTTAATAGGATTCCATTGATGTGTTCTTGTCTAATCAACCAAGCTGGACCAAGGAGAGGTTGTACTAGGATTAATAGGTAAAGGTTACTAATGCACATTAAGGAGATGGGCCAAGTTGCATAGTGAAATTCAGCTCTCACCATTGGCTAAAGAGCTTGTTGAACTTAACTTATCGTTTTGCATGCTATACACTAGAAAAAAATAATACTGTGTTAATGAATCATGGGGAACACAATAACCTAGTTTCTCTCCATATTAATTTATCCCTTGTGTTAGATAGTTTGTTTTACTTTTCATTGATTATTTCATTCCCTACTCTGTGAAAGTAGGTTGGTTAACAACTGGAATCATAATCATTGAATTCTTTTGAGTCTATGTATTCCCTGTGGGTTCGACCCCAACTTTTGTTAGGTTCTACATCTTGACAGCAATTTCTTTATCCTCTAAAAGTAGGTGTAACTTGGGCAACATCAGGTTCTTAGATCACGCATTCAGCGAAAACAATAGATAACACTTTGATACCAGGGCGTGCAGTACTAGTTGACAGCATCTTGGCTGGCTACTAGATAGGTTGGGCTTGCCTCCTAGCCGAGCACATCTATGAGACTCCCCTGAAGAGGTCCACCTCCATCACCTTTACATTCTTAATCTATAGACTATGTCTAGATTCGATGGTGGAGTGTTTACACTAGCAGGACTTACTGATGGAGGTCCTGCGTACATTAGATTTCAGCCTCTTAAAGGCTTAGGAGAAATTGATAGCACTGCAAAGAGCACTATACTAACCTTCTCCCATGCCAGTGATGTTCTTCCTAGTGCCACCGCCGAAGGTTCCACCCACCACCACTATTGCGGCCATAAAGGATAGGCCCCTACAAATCGAGGCAGATGAGGAGAGGAGGCCCATTACTACTATTCTTGTACCATAAGCAACTTCATCATAGGTTGTACCTATTGGCATGGTATACGCGTCTGTAGTATCTACATGCTATGGCACAAATATTTTCATATGATGAGTTATAATTGACTCAGCTAGTTTAACAAATTAGACATTGGGTCTGCAAGGAGATTTCAGATTCAGAAGGCCACATGCAGGAATACACGGTCTCTACTATTCAAGATCATCTATCATGGATACTTGCATTGATTCCTTTGAAATGAGCATAAAGCAAAGCTTAAGCACGTCCTGGCCAACAGATATAATAGCCATCCAAATGAAGGTCCAAGAATCTTGGACAAATATGACAATAACACTAGCAGCATAAGTGACACTACTAAATACCAGACTTGCAGTACTGGTGGTAGATTTATTTTCTAGTGAGAAACACACACAGTCTTCCTATGGTAAGAGGCCCCGTAAAGATGATCCAAATGTCTTACGACTATGTGTAAGGTTGACTGAGTAGGAAGACCTCGAGCTTGTCTTGAGGGAGTGAATCTAAGAGGAGGAGAGATGATTGGCTCGATAACTCAAGAGGGCGAGGGGTAGTGTCCCCTCTGGACAGAGTGATGCTAATAAGGATGCCACCACACAGTTGAGTGTGGGCAAACTTAGCCACACACTAGTGCTTAGGGGCCCAGGTATATCTTCTTTACCCCAATGATTTATTTTGTTTTGATTGTGTGCATTGATGACAATGATCCTCTTTTTCTATAGGGTATGGGTAGTTATGATCCTCAGTGAAGTCTAAGTAGCTTTGGTCCATAACTACCCTAATTTTTGAATCATTGGAGTTTTTTTGACTGTTTTCTTTTTCCAAATGGATATTTATTTTTGTTGAACCAACTTGTTTAAGATTTGTAGGTGGTATTTATAACATATATTACTGATATATGTGGCATATATATGGTTTTTGTTTTTGTGAAAAGTGATACCCACCAATTTTTTTTTGAGTTAGTCTAGATAGAAACCATGCATGTTTGAGTGTGTTGATAGTGCTTATTTTGATACACAAGGACAAATTGAGATAAAAATAATGATTTCAGAGTCTTTTGTCGATAATGTAATCAATGCCATGTGAGTGTGAGGTTAATTTGCTAAATACATGTGTTGTGTGTCACCTCAAAACATGCCTTCTTACTTTAAATTACACTATAGATTAATTGTATTAGGAAAGTGTCTTAGGTCATGGTTCATAAAAGTCCACTTAGCCTAAATAACCAAAAACAAATTACAGAGTATCCGTTGTTCCTCATATTTGATCCTGACATGTACTTATTCATTGTTAAAACCTAGATGACCTAGCCTTATTAGTTGTAAAATCTTATAATTGGCCCTGATCCATCCTTGAATATTGTGCACCTTGACTAAGGAAAAAAGCCTACGTTGAGGGTGGCTACCAATAGGGGCCCTGGTTCTGAGAATGGATCATGTGCATCTCAGCTCAGGCCAAAAGCCTAAGTTGAGAGTTGTTGGTGTAAGGGTAAAACACAAAATGAGGGAAAAAGTTAGTGATATAGGGAAAAGGAGACAAATCATGTAATGGGTGCAAGAAAAATAAGTGATGCCTTAGTTATGAGCTAAAAAGAAAAATGAATTGAAAAAGCAGGGCAAAAAGCTGAAAAATAAAAAGAAAGCACCAAAAATAGCTTGAAATAGGAATAAAGAGAGAATGGAGTAAAAGTAAAAAGTATTGGTAGGGGAAAACTATAGAAAACCATAGTGTCCACGAGGGCCTTTAGTTATTATGTTTTGAAAATATCACACCAAAGCTCCCTGAGCCTACATTACAAGCCTATAAAGTCCTAAAGTGATTGTAGTCTAGTTAGTTGAAGGTATTAGTCATGAGTATAGGGGTAAGCCTACGGTATTGGGCATGATACATGAATGTCTTTTGTGAGAGTAAGTGGTTTTGCATAGTCCCAAGAGTACACATGTAAACATCGTTCAGTTATTTGGGGTTTGTTGATAGTAGCTCACTTTTCATAGTTGGATTGTCACATGCATTAGTCTATGTTAATTTACTAGATAACTATCTATTTATGTTTTGAAAAGTGGTGTGGGTATTTGTGTTTGAGTTTGATGTGATTATGACATTGGATTGAGGTATGTGTGTTTCTGTATGGCTTATATAGTTTGAGTCTATTGCTTAAGGACTACCAATAATTTTAAATTTAGGGTGTTCATGTGCTATCAAAACCAACACTTTTGATGCTTTAAACTTTCAATTTTGTGTGTTCTCAATGTGATGTAAGTGGTTTTTATGTGTTTTTATGTTTGGATTGCAGGAGTTCAGGGTTGGCATTGATTTATTTAAAGATTATGCTGAAGTTACTAATTTTGAGGATGTACGAGACCTACGGCCCTTGAAGGAGGTTTCGTGGACAATTCCAATGAGGGGCATATTTTCAGATGTTTTTTCTACGAATATGCATATGATTCATGAAACATTTGATGAGTCATAGATCAAGTCTCGTGCCTTGGCGGTCAGAGAAGGAGGACTCTCTGAAATTTCATCAAACGAAACCCCCTACAAGCAATAATAACGACCCAAACCAAGGGCCTAGGCATGACACGACGTAAGGGAACCCAAATAGATCCCAAGCAAGCCTCTTAGAATATCATAACACATCCTTGGTCGCAAAAGCAAAAAATCTTGCATCAAGAGATAATAAAGTGGGATAACGAGGGCTAAGGGAAAGCACTTTCATACTATAGGCATCAAAAACAAAGAGTCATAGCTATTACCATAGATGCATAACATGTCCAACAAAAACCTCTAATACATAGATAAGAGCAAGGGCTAAGACAAAGTAACTGGGTTCGCCCTCATAGTCAAAATAGACACTAAAGAAGAATATGTCAATGCATAACAAGAGAAACATATACTAAGGTTTCTGAAGTGGAGGACTCACCAACTAGCTTGAGTAGTATCAAACTAGCCACATGGAGGAGGAGGATCAACTTGGGCACCGGTTCCTACATGATAACATCGTGTAGGCATAGAATATGTGTAAGTATATTTTAATGTACCAAGTATAGAGGATGTAAGGCAACAATAATTAGGCATCATTATCAAAATGCATAAAAATAGGCAATAGGCATAATATAACAATATGAAATGTATGATCAATACGTAAGTGAAACATGCTTAAGTAACTCATTCTCATATAAGATAACATATGTGTAGAAGAGACCAAGCAATATTTCCAAAATACAAACCCCTTGGTAGGTTAGTGATGATAACACCCATCACCCATGTTTGAGGTACAAACCCTTTATCAAGGCTATTGATGATACCACCCATCACCCTAGTGTGTGATGTACAAACCACTCATCTAGGTTAGTGATGATAGCACCCATCACCCTAGTGTGTGAGGTACAAACCCCTCATCAACGGTAGTGATTATAGCACCCATTATCCTAGTGTATGAGATATAAACCCCTTATTAAGGTTAGTGATGATAGCACACATCACCCTAGTGGTTTAGATATTAACCCCTTAACTAGGTTACTTGAATCAGGCATGGTCTAATGCAATACTTTATATAGAATATATTTATAAATAATATAATTACATCATCATATATCTAATCATATCATATCTCATACTTTGGACCTTTAATTCCTCAAGAAACCACATTCGGATATTTTATCAAACACTTAGAGGGTGTGTAATGCTAGTATAAAACTTTGAAATATAGAGATAAAATAATGCAAGAAAATCTATTGTAATACCATGAATCAACACCTTGCAACACCCTCAAGAAATATATATCAAAACCCCATCTCACAACTTACAATAGATCAAAGATTTCTAGCTCAAAAGATAGAAAAATAGTCACAATTTGACATAGCTTTAACCGAGTGTGAATTGAATTTCATAATAATCAAGACCCATTTGTAAATCAACTTAAAACCATGCAATTTGAGTAAACGGAGGCTTGGGTATCATGGGTGAAAGGAACCCATGAAAGAAACCCACATACCTTAGCTTATACATGAACTTTGTGAAGATTGGAGATGGAGACTTAAAGCTTGAAGAAGAACCTTGAAGGAGAACCTTAACTTGGGATGAGGTTTTGGCACTTGAATCTGGGAGTGAAAATATGGTTAAGTGTTTGAGTGAGTATTAGAAAATATTTTGGGTAAAATTAGGCTATTTATAGGTAAAAACACTCTTTGGAATAATTAGGCCCAAAAGTTAGAAGTCTTGGACTGAGTTAAAAAAAGTAGGCACTTTTTTGTACTGTGGTGTATCGCGAGGGGGTCGCGGATTTCTCTTTGGAATTCACACCTTGAAAAATTATAATTGCTAATTTTTCGCTCTTAAATCAGTCTTAGAACCTTTTTCCCTAAATTTGACTCCCTAAACAAGAATATGAAGTCAAATTTTTGAAATAGCAAACAAATTTTGAGATAGATGGGATTTAAAATTTTGAGCATTCCGAGGCACATTTTTAGGCAATTTTTTTTGGGTCATGTCAATATCTCCCCCTTGGGAACATTCATCAATGAAGTAAAATAGACATACAAGACATGAGTTATCATAAAGAAATCAGCCCCAACAAGAATGCACCATCACATTTAAAACATCAATTTCAAAATCTCAACATACGTGTAAAATCATCACAACTTGCCAACTTAATATGAATGCATATGAATGACATAAGGGCTGAAACATAAGACTTCGAAACGCATAGGGGACTTAGAATTAGTACCTTATGCTTGAATGGAGTATAAAAGATAAGGATACTGCTTTTGCATATCCACTTTGGGGTCCCAAGTAGCACTTTCAATTTGTTGGTTTCTCCAAAGGACCTTAACGAATGCCACCTCCTTGTAACTCAATCTCTTTACTTGCCTATCTAAAATATGAACCAAAACCACCTCATAGATCACGTTATCCTCAATAACACCCATAAAATCAAGAGGTACAATATCATTAGGATCACCAACACATTTTCTCAACATAGAGACATGAAACACCAAATGAATGAAATTCATTTCACTAGGCAACTTCAATTCATAAGCTACCTTGCCAACCCTCCTTGAGAGCTCATAAGGACCAACATATTATGGAATCAACTTCCCCTTTTTACCAAAATGGATCACACCTTTCATTGGAGAAGGTTTCCAATAAACTTATCACTCACTTTGAATTCAAGGTCTCTTTTTCTCACATCGCCATAGGATTTTTTGATCCTAACCTTCTCAAGAGCCTCCAAGACTAGATACGGTCGCAGTAAGCCACCTCTTCAACCTCAAACCAACCAACCGGTGATCTACAACATCTCCTATAAAGAGCCTCAAAAGGAGCCATACCGATGCTAGAGTGATAGCTATTGTTATATCAAAACACAATCAAAGGAAGATGGTCATCCAACTACCCCTCAACTCAAATACACAAGACCTTAGCATATCCTTAAATGTTTGAATGGTTCTTTTGGCTTGCAAATCCATTTGGAGTGAAAGGCCATACTAAGGTGAAGTTTTGTACCAAGAACCCTTTGAAAAGACCTTCAAAAGTGTGAAGTGAATTGTGAACCACGACTCGGTATAATGGACAAAGGAACACCTTACATCCTCACCAACTCATGGTTATACAACCTTATATACCTTTCAGCCCCATATGTGGTCTTAACTGGTAGAAAGTGAGCCAATCTCATCATCTTATCAACACCACCGATATAGAATCAAAACCTTTTGAAATCTTGTGGAACCCAACCACAAAATCCATATTAATGACCTCCCACTTCTAAGTAGGAATCTCTATATGTTGATCTAGGACACCAGGCCTTTGATGTTCGGCTTTGACTTGTTGATAACTATGACAATCGAAAATGATTTTTGCAATATCCCTCTTAATGCCTCCCCACCAATACACATCCCTCAAGTCTTTATACATTTTGGTGGAACTGGGGTGGGCAAAATAAGAAGAATTATAGGCCTTATGAAGGATTTTCTCACTCAAACCATCAACACAAGGCATACACAACCTTCTTTGGTACCTAAGGGAACCATCTCCCCTTTGGGAGAAAACCTCTACTTTGTCCTCTTTCACCAGGGCCTTCAATTCAAGCAATTCGAAGTCAAAATCTTGCTTTGTTATCACCTTATCAACCAAAGAAGACTTAGACCCATCAACAACCACAACACCATAATCACCAACCTCTTCCAACCTAACCTCCAATGTAGCCAATTGATGCATCTCTCTACCAATCTCCTTACCACCACCATCAACATGGGATAGGCTACCCATAGACACCCTACTCAACACATCTGCCACCATATTTGCCTTACCCAAATGATAATGCACACTTATGTCATAGTCTTTGAGAAGTTACAACCATCTCCTTGCCTCAAGCTGAGGTTTTTTGAGAGAACACCTATTGGAGGCTCTTGTGATCAGTGAACATATCAACATATATCCCACACAAGTAGTAACACTAAATTTTTAATGCAAACACAACGGTGGATAACTCCTGATCATGGGTAAGGTATTTCCTTTCATTTTCTTTAGTTGTCTTGAAGCATAAGCTATGACCTTACAATTTTGCATCAACACACAACCCAAACACGAGAAGAATCGCAATACATCACAAATCCCTCAAGCCCATCTAGTAGTGACAATATGGAAGTGGACACAAGCTTGTCTTGCAATGTTTGGAAGCTACTCTCACACTCATCGGTCCACACAAACTTAGCCTTCTTTTGTGTCAATTTTGTCATAGAAGAAGCAATGGAGGAGAACCCATTCACAAACCTTCTATAATACTCCACTAGGCCTAAGAAGCTCCTAATATCTAACGGGATCAAAAGTCTAGGCTAATTTTTAAGGACATTTGTTTTCTTAGGATCCACTTTTATATCATCCCTCGACACCACATGCCCTATGAATGCAAATAAAAATTCACACTTGTCATATTTAGCATATAATTTCTAATCCCTCAATCTTTACAACACAACCCTCAAATGCCCCACATGCTCCTTCCTACTATGTGAATACATCAAAAAATCATCAATGAAGACCATAATAAAAGAATTAAGGTAAAGTTTGAAGACCCTATTCATTAGGTCCATGAAGATGGACGATACATTGTAAACCTAAACGACATCACAAAAAAGTCATAATGCACATATCTAGATTGGAAAGTCATCCTAGGAATATCACATTACATCATCCTCACTTGATGATACACAGACTGAAGATCAATCTTAAAGAAGAAGCTAGCTTTTTGCAATTTGTCAAACAAGTCTTCAATCCTTGGAAGAGGATATGTATTCTTGGTGGTGACCCTATTGATTTGCCCGTAGTCAATACACATTTTATGTGACCCATCCTTCTTTTTCACAAACAACATCAGAGCACCCCAAGGTGATTGACTAGGTCCAAAAAATCCCTTCTCCAACAAATCTTTTAATTGCTCTTTTAATTCCTTCAACTCCACTAGGGGCTATGGGGATAGGTTGGGTATCAGGGGAGGAGGTCTATACCAAAATCTAATTACCTTTCGAGAGAAACACTGAGAAGGTCATTTGGGAAGACATCAAGATGCTCATTTACAACCGAAACCAATTCTATGTAAGTGACTTTGCACTACATTTTAACCATCACAAAATGATAAAGACGCCCCTTAGAGATCAACTTACGGGCTTTAATGGATGAATCTACCCTTGACCACCACATTTGACTTTTCCACTAATGGACGAGTTCATTAGGGAATTAAAACTTGACCCTACGGGTTCTTCAATCAATAGAAGCATAGTAGGCATGCAACCAATCCATCCCAAGAATGCTATCAAAATCTACCCTATCTAATTGAACAAGATCACAAGGCAACAACTTATGCAAATGCAAACAGGACAACTTCTATAAACTTTCCTACTAACAATAGAGGCAGTAATAGGAGTAGACACTTCATATGACTCATGCAATAACATAGACTCAATAAGGAACTTTTTAGCAACAAAAAGGGTAACAATGGAAAGAGTGGCACCCGGATCAATCAAAGCGTACACATCAAAGTCAAATATTTTCAATATACCAATAAAGAGGGGACCTCACCAACCTATTGTCTCCCATATAGAGTATAAAATCAATTGTGCCTTGGGGCACTACCTTGAGGACAACCTCTACCCAATGGAACCGTATTTGCACCTTGGCCCTTGCCATGGTTTCTTGGACAATCCTCCTTCTTGTGACCAAGCTCCCCCTTTCTTGTGACCAAGCTCCCCACATTTATATCAAGCATTAGAACCCTTCAAATATTGGTCCTTATGACCCCCTCCACATTTAGGACACATATCAATGGCAGCCACAACGCCAAAATCTTAAAGCCTAGGGGGGTCACTGGCAAACCCCCTATTAGTAACATATTTAGACCCTTGGCCTTGATAGAACCTGCCACCTTATTGGAACTTATCCCCAAGATGGTCCCTTTTGTCCTTATGCCCTTTCTTTTTCTCAATTTTTGCTCCTCCATTTGCTTGACACAGGTCATCAACAGAGACAAGTCCATGTCACTAATTAGCATTGTGGACCGGCATTCTTCACTTAACAAGTAGGATACCCCCATCAAAAACTTGTTCATCCTAGATCTAGGATTGGCTACCAAATGAGGAGCATACTTTTAAAGTTGACTAAATTTGAAGGCATACTCCATCACGCTCACAACACCTTGTTTCAAGTTCATGAACTCGACTAACATAGCTTCCTTAGGCTCAAGAGGGAAAAATAGATAAATAAAATCCAATTTGAACTACTCCCAAAGCAGCACATTCCCAATTCCTTTCTCACTCTTCCGCTGATCATACCACATTTAGGCTACCCCTTGGAGTTGGTACACCACTAACTCCACCTTTTTATTCATTCCAACACCCGTGATATTCAAGATCTTATAGACCTTATGAATGAACTCTTATCGATCTTCATTGACCTTTGACCCATAAAACATTAGAGGATTCATCCTAATCAAGTCTCTTACCCTAGTGCCTAGGGTAGTAGCATGAGGGGCTTGGGCCCTTAATTGAGCATCTTGGTGCTCACCATCTGTAGGCTACTCCTCGAAAGTTGGGGCCCTTTGTCCTCAACTGTTTGACATAATCTGGCATAACAAAGAACAATTGCTAGGGTAAAACTATCACCACTCTATAGAATGACCTAGAACATGAAGAAGAAAAATATTTCCTAAAATGACTCATAGCCTCCTATTCATAGTCATCGTCTGCTTCACAACCATGAATAAGACCCTAATCGATGTAGTGTGTTGGACTCTGAGGATTTATCAACACAGAGCTCTTATATAATGTTTTTCAAGACCCAAACCCAGGGCCTAGGCATGACACAGCGCAAAGGGAACCTGAAGGGACCCCAAGCAAGCCTCGTAGAATATTATCACGTATATTTGGTCCCAAAAGCAATAAATCAAGCATTAAGAGATAATAAAGTGGGATAGATGGGGCTAAGGGAAAGCACTTTCATACCATAGACATCACGAACAACAGAGTCAAGGCTTTTATCATAGATACATAACATGTCCAACAAACATACTAATACATAGATAAGAGTGGGGGCCAAGACAAAGTAATCGGGCTTACCCATATAGTCAAAATATATACTAAATAAGAATGTCTCAATACATAATAAGAGCAACATAGACTAAGGTCCATGAAGTGGAGGACTCACCAACTAGCTTGAGTAGTATCGAACTAGCTACGTGGAGGAGGAGGATAAACTTGGGCATTGGTTACTACATGGTGACGTCATGTAGGCTTAGAATATGCATTATTAGATTTGAATGTACTAATTATATAGGATGCAATGCAACAAGAATTAGGCATTATAATCAAAATTCATAACAATCGGCAATAGGCATAATATAACAATATGACATGTATGACCAATGCGTAAGTAAAACATTTTTAAGTAACTCATGCTCATATAGAATATCATATATGTAGAAGATATCAAACTAGATTTCCAAAGTACAAACCCTTTTGTAGGTTAGCGATGATAGTACCCATCACCCTAGTGTATGAGGTATAAACCCCTCATCAAGGTTAGTGATGATAACACCCATCACCCTAGTATGTGAGGTATAAATCCCTCATCAAGGTTAGTGATAATAGCATCCATCACTCTATTGTCTGAGGTTGAAACCTCTCATCAACGTAGTGATAATAGCACCTATCACCCTAGTGGTTGAGATATTAACCCCTCGACTAGGTTAGTCATATCTGGCAGGGTCTAAAGTAACACTTTGTATAGAATATGTCATATACATAAACTCATTACATCATGATATAGCCAATCATATCATATCTCATGCTTTGGACCTTCAACTTCTCAAGAAACAATATCCGGACATTTTATAAAACACTTAGAAGGTGTGTAATTCAATTATAAAATCATGAAATATAGAGATGGAATTAATCAAAATAATCTATTGTAAAACCATCAATCAACACCTTGCAACTCCTTCAAGTAATATATATCAAATTTCCTTCTCAAATTTTACAATAGATCAAAAATTGTTATCTTAAAATATAGCAAAACAGTCACAATTTCACATAGCTTTAACATAGTGTGAAGTAAATTTCATAATAATCAAGATCCATTTGTAAATCAGTTTTATACCATGCACTTTGAGTAAACGGAGGCTTGCTATCATGGGTGAAGAAACCCTTGAAAGATACCCACAAACCTTAGCTTAGAGATGAACTTGGTGAAGATTAGAGATGGAGACTTGAAGCTTGAAGAAGAACCTTGAAGGAGAACCTTAGTTTGGGATGAGGGTTTGGGACATGAATTTGGGAGTGAAAATATTGCTAAGTGTTTGAGTCAGTATTGAGATATATTTTGGTTAATATGAGTGTGAAATTTGGCTAAGTATAGATAAAAACACTTTTGGGAACGCTTAGAAGTCTTGGACCGAGTTAAAACCAGTAGGCCACTCTTTGTACTATGGCATGTCGTGAGGGAGTCATGGATTCCTCTCTGGAATTCGCAACGTGAAAAACTATAATTGCTAATATTTTGCACTTAAATCTGTGTTAGACCCTTTTCCCCCTAATTTTGACCCCATAAACAAGAATATGAAGTTGAATTTTCAAACTAGCAAACATAATTTGAGATATATAGAATTTAAAATTTTGGGTATTTTAAGATACATTTTCGGGCACTTTTTTTGGGTCATTTCAGAATCTTTGATGGGCCAGAGACGAATATTGTAAAAAGCAAGTCCAATTTTGCAGCAACAAACTACAAAAGCCCAATTATAGGTCTGGGAACACAATACAGCTCGTAAAACATCTCATAAGGCATGCCAACCCAGTTATTCTGTTTTGTTTA
The DNA here is from genome assembly GCA_025642045.1 of Solanum sejunctum. NCBI lineage: Eukaryota > Viridiplantae > Streptophyta > Magnoliopsida > Solanales > Solanaceae > Solanum > Solanum sejunctum. Next base: position 16,690 of record JAOTQJ010159549.1, on the reverse strand, counting down.
GTACATGTATTTTAAATATTATAAGCACATTATTAGGTTATTTTTCTCGGAGAGATCAAATAGTTGACAAAAATATAGTGATATAGAGTAGACAAATGATTGGAGAGTTTTGAGAAACACTTGTACAGTTGGATTTGATCTTTAAATTATCTTGTGATTCTCATTGAAGCATGGACCTACTTCTGCTTAATTCAATTGTGTAAGTACTCTATTATGTTATTCGAATTCATAAGTCTTAGATCTACACAAACCATAAGTAGCTAAATCCACAACTAGGGTTGTGGGAACCATGAAGAACTAATAAGATAAAACTAGATAATTTATATTTCTTGAAAAATGTGTATGCATATATTAGTTAACTTTATTAGTTTTGTATATTTTCTAGTGGTGGCCAATAATAAAACCCACCTAGTGTTATTGACTGGACCAAAGTTATAATGTATAGGAAAAATTATTAATTAACATGATTCGATTGATGTGTTCTCATCTAATCAACCAAACTGGGCCAAGGGGAGGTTGTACTGGAATAGTAGGAAAGGGTTAGTAATGTAACACTACGTAGATAGACCAAGTCATGTAGTGAACTTCGCCTCTCGCCTGCGCGAAAGGGTTTAGCGAACTTAACTTACCATCCTGCATGCTACACACTAGAAAAGAATTAGGTTATATAGTGATACTCAGTTAGGAAATCACGAGGAACATAATACCATAGTTTATATCCATATTGGTTTAAACACTTGGGTTAGTTAGGATTATCTTTCTACTTGTTACAACAACCCCTTCCCCCAAGGAAAATAAGCTTGTTAATCACTCAAATTATATAAATTGAATTCTTATAAATCTATAGTATTCCCTTGGGTTCAACTATAAACTTTGTCAAGTTCTATTTCTTGACAAATAACAACCACTTTAACGTTAAAAAAGAGGTATAACTTGGGTGACATCAGTCGCCTAATTACACAAATACACCTTTAATTACCATGATCCATAAGCTATCACTTTACCATGTTGCATAATTACACAACCCACCCAAATGAAACAACCCCAAAAATTTTGCCAAAATTATGCCTCAGAAGTTCCCGAAATCAAAATTTCCATATATCTCAAAATTTGTGCGTGATGTCAAAAATCTGACTTAAAATTCTTGATCAAGGGGAAAATTGACTGGGAAAGGGTCTATCCCTGATTTCAGAGCAACCATATTGAAATTTTAATTTTCCAAAATACAAATTCCAGAGAGCATTCTGCGCCCTTGGCACAATGCGGACAGAGCATGGAGATGCCTATTTTTTTGACTATTTTATTTGATCGATCTAAGACTGTTAGGTCGTAGGTCTAAGTGTTCCTATGTATGAAAATACCAATACTTAGCCATATTTCACCTTCATATCATACAATACATTCCCAATACTCTCTCAAACACTTAGAAAAATATTTTACCCCAAATTTTAAGCTGCGAAACTCATCTAGATCTTAAGAATTTTACTCAGGCATCAAGTCACCATTTTCAATCTTCATCAACAATTCTGCAAAATAGATATGTGGGTTTGAACCATTGGGTCCTTTCACCCATGGATCCCAAGCTCCCTTTTACGTAAAATACATATTTGCAAGTTAATTTTACTCTTGGGTCTTCTTTTACTAATTCGACTATGAACTATGTTGGGGTTTGTAAAATTGGGACTGTTTAAGCATGTTTTGAGCTATGAATCTTAGATCTATCTTAAACTTTGATGAAGGGTTTTGATTTATGTTACACGAGTGTATTACCAAGTGTTGGTTGGTGGTTTTACATTGAGTTTTCTTGCATAATTTCAATCTTGAATTGCATGTTTTATAGTTGCTTGCAGACCCACCAAGTGTTTGATAGAATATCCGGTTAATGTATTTATAGTTGTTAAAGGCCTAATGCTTGGCATATTAGTTAAGTGACTTTATTATGATGAAATGGTGATATGTATGTGTTAATTCCATGATAAGTATCTATTGTGTTATGAGTTGAGCATAGCCAATTGAGGGATGATGCCTCAATCACCTTGGATGGGGTTGGTAAGCCATCAACCAATTGATGGATTGGTACCTTAATCATCCTGAATAAGGGTGGTAAGCCATCAATCAATTGAGGGATTGGTACCTCAATCACCTTAGATAGGAGTAGTAATTCATCAATCAATTGAGGGGTTGGTACCTCAATCACTTTCGGTAGAGGGTGGTCAAGTCTATCAACCAATTGAAGGGTTAGTACATCAATCAGTTCTAAGGCGTGGTCTACCTTATATTCCAAGTACTACGTTGCTTGGTATATGATGATGGTATATTCCTATAAATGTAATATGTTCCATACATAAGCATGTTTACTTCAAGTATCATTTATGCATGCCATATTTTTTTATGTTCATCTGTTGCTTAATTATGCATTTTTACTATGTTGCTTATTTATTGTTGTATTGTATCCTATATACTTAGTACATTCAAACGTACTAACACATACTCTATGCCTACTTGATTTTATCATTTAGAAACCAGAGCGCCACTTCATCATCCTCTTCCTCCACATGGCTAGTGCGATATCTCACAAAGCAAGTTCGTGAGTCCTCAACTTCGAGGACATACTTCTCTTGATTTATGATATGTATAGACTATCTTTTCTTTATTGTATGCTTTGACTATGAGGGTGAGCCCAGTTGCTTTTTTGATTCCCCCTTAAGTTCTATGTTTAGAGGTGTTATTGGACAAGTATGTAATGATGCTATTAGGCTTGACTCTCTTTGACTCTATGATGTCTTAAGATATGAAAGATATCCCTTAGCCCTGTGTTCCCTTATTTATACTCTCGTATTGTTATTTAATTGCTTCCGCAATCAAGGATATATAATGATATGTTAAGAGGCTTGATTGGGGTCCCTTCAGGTCCTCCATTTGCTGTGTGACGTCTAGGTCCTAGTAATGGGTCGTGACAAGAAGCATTAAAATATACCATAAACCCATCTAAGCCTTTTGATAAAGTAAAAACAGTAGCCGATGTAAGACAATCTTTCAAAATCTGAAAACTCTTATCACAGTCATCCGACCATACAAACTTGGCCTTCTTTTGAGTCATCTTGGTCAATGGAGATGCAATAGATGAGAAACCTTTTACAAGCATACTATAATAACCATCCAACCAAAAAAAGCTTTGAATATCTAAAGGAGTCAATGGTCTAGGCCAATTCCTCAAGGCCTCAATCTTCTTCGGGTCAACCTTAATAGCACCACTGAATACCACATGACAAAGAAGAGCTAACTCACCCAACCAAAACTTGCATTTGCTGGACTTGGCATACAATTGCTTCTCCCTCAAAGTCTAAAGAACCAATCTAAAATGATCCATCTACTTCCACTCACTTTGGGAATAAATAAGAATATCATTAAGAAAGATAACCATAAAACTATCAAAGAATGGCTTGAACAACCAATTCATGAGATCAATAAATACCGCTAAAGCATTAGTCAAACCAAACAACATCATCACAAATTCAAAGTGCCCATATCTAGTCTAAAAGGCCATTTCGGTTATGTCACACTCCCTAATCTATAATCGATGATCACCAAAATAGAGGTCAATCTTTAAGAAATGGGTGGCCCCTTGAATCTTATCAAACAAGTCATCGATCTTTGGTGATAGATATTTATTCTTGATGGTTACCTTATTCAATTGTCCATAATTACTACACAACAAAAAAACCCATCTTTCTTTCTTACAAATAACACTGGAGCAAACCATGGAGATATACTTGGCCTAATAAAGCCTTTCCCCAACAAGTCCTTCAACTAATCTTTCAACTCCTTAAACTCAGTTTGTGCCATACAATAAAGAGGAATAGGTATAGGTTGAGTATTAGGGAGAAGATCTATGACAAAGTCTACTTCCCTAACGGGAGGAATATTAGCCAAATATTTGGGAAACACATCCGAAAACTCCTTAACTACCTAAATTGATTCAAAGAAAGGTAACTCAGATTCCACATCTTTAAACCTCACAATATGATTGATGCTACCTTTAGAAATCTTATTTCGGGCCTTAAGGAATGAAATAAAAGGATCCTTTATAGCAGAGTCACTAGACTTAAATTCAAGAATAGGTTCATCAAAAAATTAAAACTTGACCTTTCGGGTTCTACAATCTATAAAGGCATATGAAGCATGGACCAATCCATCCCAAGAATAAAATCAAAATAAAAAAAACTCAAGTTCCACAAGATCAACAGAGAAAAGATAACCCCGATAGAATCTTGGGGAGAAATTGGACTCACCCACTAGAGTATAAACCAAAAAGGGCTCTATTAGAATTTCAGGGCTCAAACCAAACTTAACATCCAAAAGAGGAATCACAAAAGATAAGTTTTCACCTGCATTAAGCAAAGCATAAGCATTAAAATAAAAGATTTTTAACATGCCAGTACAACATCTGGGTCTCCTCAACTTCCTGATGAGTGTGCAAAGCATATAGACTATTGTGCCTGGGGGCACCACATTAAGGAGCTCTCTGCTGGCCTTGATCACCTTGAGCCACTTGATCCTGACCTTTTTGAGCAACTTTAGGACAATCAATAACCTTGTGGTTCTTATCACCACACCTAAAGCATGCACCTAACTTATTCCAACAAGCACACATGTGATTTTTTCCACACCAGTCACATCTAGGAAATAATGGCCCACCATCAATCAGTGTTTGAGGAGAACATATTCTATCATTAGAAATCCTTGCATTAGAACCTTGGCCCTGTTTGAAGTAATAATAACCACCACCCGTGGAGTTGGAGAACCCACCATCATAATAGGCCCTCTTAGAATCATGCACACTCTTTTTCTTAAGCTTTTCTCCTTTAATCTGTTCAACATAAGCAATGATCTAGGAGATGTCTATACCTCAAAGTAAATAGCATAAATAAAGAAATATAGGTTGATGAATAGTGGCTTGTAATTGGAAGATAGGACTCACCACAACAACTTCTAAAACTCTGAACTAGTCGTCAAGTGGTGGATGATTATAGTCTTCGGTACCGACATGGTTAGATCATGTAGAAAAAAGTATGCCTTAGTATATTTGAATGTACTAATTATGCATATATGTAATGTGTATGACATATCAAATCTATATTCGATGTTAAAAGACAAGGGCACATATATAGAAAAAGTTATAAAACAAAAAAGAGTAATATACAATATGTCACGAAATTCATGATGCATGAAATGCTATAACACTCATATATAGTGGGAATGTGACCATAACCGACATCTGAAACTCATGCGAGCTATTACATAAATTTTTTTGATATATACCTCCCATAGGGTGAGAAAAGATTGCTTGCCAAAGGTAATCTACACCACATCTTACAACCTGATCATTTCAGTGTGATGACTATCTTCCTTAAGACCCTGTCATTTCCAAAGGGTTTCTATATCATATCATGTCAAATGTGTAACCATCACTTACGACCTGATCATTTTGGTAATGGCTACCATATATCTATGCTGGCACATAGATCAAGGAAAAAGAGAGGACTCTTACAGATAGTTATGACGCCTACAATCTATTCGATGCTAAGCCGTCATCACATAAAAATACTTACACATATATATGCTTCGAAAGAGGCACAAGTTATTTCAAATCATTATAATTCATACTTTGTCTTAAAAGCCAAACATTCTTCATAATAATTCATACTTATTCTAGAAAGTTAAGTCATGCTCAATCGACACTTTTCATCCATAGGAAGTTTATTCACTTATAACAATATGGTGTAAACATTTAATATTCTCTAAGATCTGATATCATACATATTTATGTGATCATATTCTTGTCCAAACCATATATGTGAGATTAACTCACAATCATTTTCACAAAATCATATGTCACCTTAACCCACCAATCATTTTCAACAAATATCAATGCTCATAAAAGTATTTGCCATCAATGATATGAGAATAGCATGAGGTATAGAGATTCAATCTTATATAAACAATAAAATATAAAATTTAAATAAATTCATAAGTAAAATCCTCATTCACATCACAATTTAGAGAACCCATGCTTTGATCAAACTTTAAAGGGTCAATGCATAATCAAATCTTTATAATGTACATGCAATTCAATATATTAGAGCTTAATTCACTTTAAAATCAACAATAAAATATAGACTATATCCTAAATGAATTAAATAAACAATAATCATAAAAATCCATGATTACAATAAGTTTAGTTTCATAAAATCAAGCAGAGGTCGGAGAATAAGCCCAAAAACAAGCAACCCGCCCAATCCGCCCATAATTTTATGGGTTGGGTTCAGTATGATTTAGAATTGGGCTAATTTTTCTCCCAATACTCTTTATACCATAACAAAATAACTTTGAGGTGAGCCCAATAAGATCTTCAACACAATATCATGTTGTATTTCTACTAAATATAGTATTATTATTTTTTCATAATATAATGTTATGTTGCTACTTAATATCGTGTTATTATTGGTACTTAATATCGTGTTGTATTACTAGTTAATATTGTGTTTTATAGATATGAAATTTTGCTTTGAATAAGCTTGTCAATTGGTAGGGTCATGACCCAACCAGATTTCTAGCCCAAACTAACACAACCCAATTTAGCCCAAAATAATTTTGGGTGGGTCATGTCCCAACCGATATCCAATATAGCCCATTTTGACTTTTTCAATTTAGCCTAATCGGCCCATCTTCCACTCGTAAAATCAAGTGTATAAAGAGTTTGGGTTTTCATGGTTGAAAGGGACCATGAATCAATCCCACATACTATGTTCAATAAGAAGAAACAAGAAGAATTTGATGAAAAATAAATTCCTTCCTTGATCTCCAGGACAATCTTCAAATGTTCACCTTAGGGATTTCTTAAGAGAGAGCATGAATCTAATCCTTAGGGAGTTCTTAGGATAGAGCGTGAATCTAATTCTAAGTGTGACAGAAAATTTGGATGAGAAAAGAATAGTATAAGTCATTTGAATGTCTTAGGATAGCATAGACAGTCATAAAAGACCCTTAGGAGTATCCATAATTATGAGAATGCCATTAATAAAATGGAACAAAGTTTATTGCTAAGGGTCCAGCACGGAATCACCATGGTGAGTACCAACGCACATAGACCATGTGCCCCTTCCGTGATCCAACACTTATAAAATTTTCCACTGGCGATTATCCAATATGGTAATTCCACACTTAAAAATTTTGCATCATACGATGGCTATTCATCCAATCATCCTTGCTGCCCCTATGCTTCATATGATGGATTTCTTGAATGCCCCTAGGCATTAGCATCCCCAGATTGGCTCTAGTTTGAGCAAACATGCTAAGTATATTTGCGTTTTTTTTTTGTTGTCAGACCTCATGTCAACAATGCTTACATGATTTGTTGGATATCTATTCCTAAGCTCCCATCCATGATTTAATTTAGCTACAACATTTAGTTGCTCAAAAATTTGTGCAAATGTTTGTTCCACATCCAGACCTCCCAAGAGGGTATCGACACATGCTTGACTATTAGAATCTAGAGCTCGATAGAAGCTCTCTACTAAGACATTTCATTGGATCTCGTGGTTCGATGCACTCAAGTATCTATTAAATCGCTCCTATGTAGAAAGGATTAAATCACTAGGGAATTGCTTAAAATAGTGGATCTGGTCTACCACTCTAAACCTTTTGATTTAATAAAGTACCTTGCTAAGAAAGTCCTCTCCAATTCCATCCAACTAGTGATCGAGCCCTACAGGAGCTCAAATAGCCATAATACAGCATTGCTTGTGAGAGACAAAGGGAAGACACAAAGTCCCACAACATCCATAGACAAATTTTACATCCATATCACTCTTACAAAGAAATGCCAGATTGTGCAAGTGGCTATATGGATCCTTTGATAGTAAGACCACAAATAGCCCACGATTCTGCAGCATCTGAAGTAACCCACTATGAACATTGTGTCTGCCAGTAGTGGTGGCAACATAATAGGTCCAGTCACATCCACAGCTATAGGGTTCAACCCGTACTTATTCCACTGATAAGCGTTAGCATTGAACTCCCGAGACTGTGGAATGTCCTACAAAGAAAGTGGGTTCTTGTTCCTATCATCAACACTATTACCCTGATTCAAAGCTGCATTGGCCGTGTTGTTGGCATTTTCTTTGACAATTCTTCTTATAGTTCTGTGGATCTCAGCATCAAATCGAGTTAAAAGATTGCCTTGATTCAAAGTGTTGGGCATACACTACTCGTATACCCTGCAAAGAAACAAACACTAAAACTAAAGTAATGTGAACTAAGGATTGACACTTGAATTACTTAATTAATCAACCAAAGTCTAGTCGTATTCCCCTGCAACGGTGCAAATATCTTGATACCGCCCAAGTTACACCTTTTTTTAGAGGATAAAGCAGTGTTTGTCAATATATGAAACCTAACCAATGTTAGGGTCAAACTCACAAGAAATACATAGATTCAAGACAAATTCACCATTATGCAATCTAAGTAGTTAACCAACTCAATTTCTCAAAGGAGGGTTTGACAATAATCAATAAAAAACTAAACTGAACTAACTATAACAAGACACAATAAATAATAGAGAGCAACTAGGGTATTGTGTTCTCCATGATTAACCAACTTAGTATCACCGGATAACCCAATTCTTGTCTAGTATATCATGTACGAGTGCAATTTAAGTTCACCAAGCCCTTTGGTCAAAGGTGAGAGGAAAAAGTTCACTATGTAACTTGCCCCATCTCCATAGTGTGCATTCCTAACCATTATCTATAAATCCCAGTACAACCTCCCCTTAGCCCAGTTTGGTTGATTAGATGAGAATATATCAATCGAATCCTATTAATCAATCTCTTTTCCTATTTATTACTACCTTGGTCCTGTTAGTAACAATAGGCAATTTCTAATGTTTGCCATCACTAGAAAACATGGAAAATGAAGAGAATTAACTAATACATGCATATACCCAATCCAAGAACTATAAATTATCAAGGTTAGTTATTCATAGTTCTCACAACCTAGTTGTGCATTTAGCTACTCATGCTATGCGTAGATGAAGAAATTATGAATTGAGAAAATATAATTAAATACTTACACAATGGAATTGAGATCAAGTAAATCCATGATCAATGAGAACACAAGATTTAATATCAAATTTAAGCACAAGTGTTTCTCACAATTTTCTCTCTCAAGTATTGAGTTCTCTAAGTACAAACCCTAAAAACTATGAATAATGACATACTCTTTTGAAAAATAACCTAAAAGTACTATTTATAGTAATTTCCATTAATTCCTAAATAAATTCAGAATACTGGTCGGCAAACTCCATGAAAGCTCTCTATGACTCATAGTGTGATTTATGGCTCGTAATTGGGGTCTCATTAATCAACTATTGAGATTTTGGACTTTTCTTCTACGACACCACTTTATGATTCGTAAAGTGATTTATGACTTATACTATATGGTCATAGGCTACATTTTCATCAAATTGTCCTTTACTAGAAATTTTTATGAAACCCGTCTATACGACTCATAGAATATTCTATGACTTGTATGCATGTCTCATTTAGTTAATCTTTAGAAATCATACATGATTGAAATTTGTCACGAGACCTCCTCTATGACTCATAGAATGTTTTACGATCAGTAAAGGGTCTTGTAAATCATCAATAACCAGCAACTTTTACAATTTTTCACCAAATCGTGGCCAACCTACAATCTTGCAAATCTAAACACAAAAGCACATAAAATCCACAAATATCACATTGAGAACAAACAAAATTCTAAGTTTTAAACATCAAAAGTATTGTATTTTGAAAGCACATAAGTATTTATCCATCTATTTGAACTCTCTTTCTATGACATTTAAACTCCATTTTTTGTGTGAAATGTAATTTTGAAGTAAATTACACATTTGAGACTTTCGAATTTAATTTTGACTAATTTTCTCCTAAGCCTAAAATATACCAAAATGAATATAAAAATGCATCTCTTGATGTGTAGTATCCATTCTTGATAGTGGTTGATCAATCTGTGGATCATTTGGAGGCTTGAATTGATTGAAAGATTGTTCTAGCGTGGTTTCAACATTGAAGTAGGTTTGACTTACCTATTTAGGTCCAGATTTTAGCTATTGAGCATGCTTATATAATAATTGTGAGATTTTTGTTGAATTGTGATGCGGTACCATGATATGATTGAATTTGATGGGAATATGAGGTCGGTTATGCCGAATACTGAGTAAATGGTGATCCTACTGATTAATTGAGATGTAATCTTTTACTTCATATAATTTAGGATATAATTATAATAATATGAGACTTCGAATAATTCTTGCTTAATGGTGTGAATAATTGATGATGAGTATGGCCAGTGTAAGGGTTATGAGTCCATTTGGGGTACTTGTGGGGCATATTTCAATGGTATATGGTTATTTGTTATTGGTGATGAGATGAGACATGGTATGTTCATATAATGTTAGTATTTCATTGTTGCACTGGTACGCACAATCTTATATTGACTAGTTAAATTGGTATGCACAGATTATTATGCTCTATTGTTGCATTGGTATGCACCATCTTATATTGACTAGTTGCATTGGTATGCACAAATTTTTATGCTCCATTGTTGCATTATACACATATCTTATACAACACTGGGTGTATTGGTATTCATGGATCTTAATTCTATTAGAATGCATTTATATGCAGACATGTTATATATAACTAATAACATTAGTATGCACATATTTGATAGATGATTAGATGTATTGTTATGCATATTTATCACTATATTTACATTACTTGAGATATTATGATGCATATTTAGACAGTGGTTATGGCCTGCAATGCCTCGCCATACTTCTAATAATGGCATGTGAGGCCTTAGTATATATATCTTACTACATGGCTTGCGATGCTCTTAGGCTCTATAATGTAGCTTCGGACGATAAATGTATATATTGGTCATGTGATGGTCATGATTTCACCTTATTCATGGCCTACAACGCCATCGCATTCGTGCATAACATTGCATTGTATCATTGGATCGCTTACCATCTATAATTGCCATTATTAATGACTTCATTGTATTGTGTACTAACCATTTTGGTGCAAGTGATAGGATTCTTCGTCATTACATACTTGTTCGATTTTACTTACCCAGTCAGTTGAACCTACTAGGGACATATCAGTGTATTTACCCCTATTTTGTTTCCTCTCTGCATATCGAGTATAGGGACCACACAGGGTAGTTGATCACTCTAGTTCAGCTATTATACTTTCATCCAAATCATACCAGTGAGGCTCAACCTTCAAGTCGTCATGGATCTTTGGGACTCTCTTTACTACATTCCTTTCAAAGTTTCAATTAGATAATATGAGATGGTATTGTATTTGCTTTTGAGATCGTTGTATTTACTCATCAGTACTATTTTAGATACTTTTTTACACATGACACTGGGTTTTTGGAGAATTCTTATATCGTTTGAGTTTGTTTTTGCTTTATTTATCTTTCTTTCGCTGCGATAGATTTTGGGTCATGATAGTTTCGATTAAACTGTGTAGTCAAAATTCCCATTTTGGTACGTGTACCAATAACATTGACTAAAGTTAATTATTGACTTATTTCAGAGATTAAATTTTCTCAGCTCGATATAATTGCACCGGATATCCCACTAGCCTAAAGTGGTCATTCTGGAGATGATAGAACCGTCAGAATTCCACTTTAAATCCATTTACTAGGACTTTACCTAAAATTGTTTTTAAGCTCATAATCTTCCATTCAACTCGAAACACTACAATAATGTCAAATGATTTAGCCAATGACCGAACAATCAGTGTCAATAAGTGGCAAGTCACCCTCGGTCACTATAAAATACTCAAACTTATAAAATATTCTCGAAACCTCTAAAATGACATCTAGGGTCCTTATATATTAGAAGAGTTACCATGAGTAGGATCCTCAATGATATTGTGATTGATAGAAACAGAGGTATTTATTAATTGTAGCAACTGGCTCTTTTCTCTGCCACAACTTCTAAAAAATAGAGGTATTATTAACATTGTAGCAACAGACATTGTTCCTGTTGCAACAACTTCTTAGAACGACCAACAAATTCAAGTCAAATACAGGCGTAAGTCATAATATATGGAGGACGTATCCATAAGCAAAAAACACTTACTGGGAAAATTGTTTCAGCTACTCAATCTGCCGATGAGTCAATTAAAAACACTCTAGCTGCTAACACAAGTAATACCATTTCTTATGTTAATCAATAGATGTCTATTAGATATATACTTTCTAGCTATGTTTGAAGTGCAAATTTAAACAATTAAAGCTTTCGTTTGTGTTAACTTTTAACCATAATGCTCTTAATTGTAATCTTAAAAGTGCTGTGATGTATATATCAATATCTTGAATCAAAATTTCCTACTCAGATGATTCAACTAGAATTAAGAAGGGTCGAGGAAAAACTCGAGGAAAAGGTCAGGAAAAACTGGACAAGACTTCGGAAAAAAAGATGGTGACAGAGATCCCCAGTTGGTAAGGGACAGCCAATTAACTCGGTCCAGTCGTCAAAATTGTCAAATGAGTTGGGATAACATTGTGAAATTTTCTTACACTTACAAACAAAGAAGAAGGAACTCACAATAGAGGAATAAGATGCTGCATTGATTACATGTCACGTAAGATTCTATACTTTTTAACATTATAATGTTGTGACATTTTAGTGTTTAATCTTTAAAATGTCAAAGAGATTTTGATTTTCATGTGCTTCCGTTAAAAACATTTTTAGGAAAAGTTTTAAATTAATTTGGATGAATGTTATGTCAAAGATGGTTGTTAAAATATCCTCAAAAATAAGATTCAACAATGGCGCTATAAATTTTAAAAGTTGTTTTGAAAGAGCATGTTCCGAGGAGGATACTCGTAAAATTGAAGATCAAGAACTAATCCCTGAAACATGGAATGGGCTTTATAACATGTGGTTGGATCCAAAGCATAAGGTGATCCATATTCAAATTAATAGTTACAATAATTTTTTTAGTATTATATATTTAATTCCATTTATACTTACATATTCTTTATAGAAACTAAGTCAGGTAAACAAGGTCAATTGATCACAACTAAAATATAATTATTTCATAGGTTCAAAAGCATTTGTAGTTGCTCGTGCTGAAATCATAAGCTACATACTTATTTTTCTCCTAATGATGATTAAGTGCAAAAATTATTGTGAATACCTTCTTTTCATGAACATGTACATGATTTTTCCTTTTCATACTTTGTGGAAGAGACTTACTTAGCTATCCTTCTATGTGACCATCTTTTTTATTTATTTTGCAGGGTTAAAAACATGACAAGGTAGAACCTCACAAAATCAAATTCTACAAAAGTGGCCACTACTCAACCGAAAAAGGCTAGTCATCCGAACAAGCTGAAACTAACTATGCAAGAAAGTAGATATTTTAATTGCATAATCAAATATACATGTTGTCATCATCACTTAAAATAAATATATTATTTTGCATAATAGCATTAATGATTTAAAAGCTATACATTCTTCGTGAGAGTCATCCACGACTATTGATGAAATTGTGGATGTTGTACTCGGTACAAAATCAGGTTACATACAAGGTCTTGGTTATAGTTCTAAACTTGATACTACTCGTGCAACACAAAGGAGAGCACCAACGTTAGAAGACTCCCTTAAAAAGGCAAAGGCGGAAGTTGCTACTGTCCTACATGATTTACAGAAATGACTAGATGCAGCTAAAACTGTGGTAGAAAATTAACAGTCTCAAAAAACGACACTAAATTCACAATGGAAAGTTCTATTGGCACGCCAAGATGATATTTTGAAACAACTACAACAATTTATGAGTTGATCCTGATCATGGTTAGAAATAGTATAATTTAAGTTATAAATATCATCGTGGTTTGTCTATTAAATCAAAAATAATTTGTCGCATTTAGCATCTATATATATTTTCTTTTTATTAACAGTGATCAATGAATCTTTCAAGTTATCCCTTGAGGTACTATTAATAACTACATTGGTCTCTTCTCATTAATTTTATTTTTCAAATTATTGCTATTTCTTCACCTTTTAGAACTGGGGTTGGTCAATATCATCAAATATTAAATTATCAAATCAAATTGATGTTCTATGCATGAGAGATTTTAATTATGTTTGTTTTCTCTATTTTCATGACAACTTTCCTGTTCCTGAACTAGTAATTTTTATTTTACTGTTAGCTTTCCTGTTTAAGAATAATATGGATTCACCTATTGATACAGAGTCATTAGGATATGAAGCCATGAATAAAAGTAAGACACTATAAAGCCGTCTTCTTTGTATTCTGTTTTCATGACTAAGTCACCAAGCAGTAATATATAGAAATAACTTCGTGAAATATACAAAACATTATGTACTCTTGAATTTAGGCTACTCTTAAAGGGTATAAGTGATCTTATTTCCTCAATTAGATATTAAGATTCACATTTCTGGTTCATTTTATATCATGAAATGAATGTAATAAAATTCACACCCTATTTAATTTTGTTGGTCTATTATCTATTCCATGCTCTATATCATAATATGAATATGAATGAGAGTATTACAAGACTGTGAATGAGAGAATGACAGGATTTTGTCTTATTAATGATTGATAACTTAGTGAAACATAAAAAACATTATGTACTCTTGAATTTGGCTGCTCTGAAAGGGTATAAGTGATTTATTTCCTCAATTACACATTCAAATTTACAACTCTAGTTCATTTTTGTTGTGACATGAATGCTGTAGAATTGGTACTCTGTTTAAATTTTGTTGGTCTATTTTTCATTCCATTTTCTGTGTCATCATATGAAAGAGAGGATTACAAGATTGTGAATGAGAAGATAATAAGTTTTCGTATCATCATATAGAAATAACTTAGTGAAACATATGTTGACACCCAATTTTTACCCTCCGCGGTGTCAAATTAATTATCGAACCTTATTTTTGCTTTAACAATTTTTATACCATTATTCTCAAAAAAAAAAAAAAAATTTAAAGTCGGGCGCATGTACCACACGCGCCCCTAAATCCCATTTATCACCATCATCTTTCTCCTTCTCTCCATTTGAACGAAAAAAAAACCCAGAAGAAACCTAAAAAGCCGACGCCGACGCTGTCCCATCCCTTCTCCCTCCTCGTCGCCACCGCAACTCTTTTTGCCTTCGCCGTTCCCTCCCTTCCTCGTACAACGAAGCACGATACACAAACCAACAAACCTCCACGATGCATCGCACCAACGTTCACCCGACCAAATCAAATCGCACCCACACCTCTCTGTCAGAAGTGGTAGGCCGCACCTCCCTCGCATGCCTGAGATTCCGAGAACCCATACTCCCTTGTCGAATAGAGCTGTTGCTCCATTCTTCACCATTATAATCCCTCTCCTTCTTCGATTTGGAAGAGAAGAAAACGAGTCTAAAAACCCGAGGCAGCTATCGAAAAATCCAAAAACAAAACCCTGAAAAGCTATAAATTTCTTAGAGCTAAGTGGAAAAGCAGAACTGAAATTGGAAGTTTCAATCTCGGAGTGAACAAATTCGGGTACGAGTTCTGGTGGTGGAGTTCTTCGTCAAACTCGTCGTCTCAGTTCGCTGCCCCAAAAGAGGTAATACTCCAATCTCGCTTTACTTTCGAGTTTTACATATTGTGATTGAGTGTGACAGGTAAATTTGTGTCAAAGTGTTCTGTTCGAGTTTGGGCTTACTGATTGGAAATTGTTATTGTAATGAGTTAATGTCGTGATGCTGTTGTTGTTGGTCGTTAATACACTTCTGCAACTGTATTGTGATGTTGTTAGCTGGCTGTTTTTCTCACTCAACTTTTGTTGTGTTTTAATCGATTTCGAATAGCTATTTTCTAGTTTACAGAAGTGCAGGTAGTACTCCGTTATGACGGACTGTTTATTTGAGAATGTTTGACCTTGTGATGTCGCTGTTGTTAAGGCATCTTCAAAACCATGTTATATCATTATCTTGAGTTTGGTGTCGATCTCATATCTAGGTGTGTGTTTCTTTAGCTCATAATAAATATTTGGGAATGAGTTCCTGACTGTCAAATGTCTCCATATTGCTGCTCCACGAACAGTTTTCTGATGAAATAGCCCTAAATCCATAACCATGTCCAGTGAAGCTCGTCTCGGTTTTCTGTCCCTGTTTTCATGTTTTTCACTTAATCTATAACTAATTATTTGAGTCTCTTTGAGACAATGTGTAACTTGTACTTTTTCATGGTTCATCTCTGGACTTGACTTGCCCATTAGTGCTCTAGTCTGACTGGTTACGCTTAATTTAATGTGGCTATGTGTCCTCAAGATACGACCCAAACTTGTCTTCTATCCCAAAGCTGATGCTGTTACTTTACCTGTAGTCATCTTGCTCACATAATCAGGTTATTCGCTTGCTTATTAATAGTCAATTTCTAGTCGTTTTGTAAACGAACTCCAAAATCTTCTTCATTACATTTCGAAACCAGACCCTATTCTACTTTTGATTTCTGCCTGTTAGTTTATTATGCCTGTTCTTATTTCATCTCTGAGGTTTCTTTCTTGACGGCATGAATTCAAATATGCTCCTGGGTTGACTGTTTTATTGA